>CALNVZ010000002.1:7840-50380 GCA_940671915.1 Paracentrotus lividus
CAGTAACGATTGCTGACTAAATGTTGAAGGAATGCTCTCAATTGAAAGGCCACAAAGGCGTTAAAGGGAATGGAGTATCAATAAAACACCCGGCATTGACGGGTTAACTGTAGAGTTTTTAAGGAATTTTGGTACACATACAAGATATTGTTTTACATAGCGCTTAAATGAAGTCTATAGAACAGGTAAGCTTAGTTATTTGCAAAGAAAGGGCATTGTCACTTTATTATTTATAAAGGTGGTGACTCCATGGAATTATGTAATTGGCGCACCAATTACATTACTTAATACTGATTATAAAATACTTGCAACAGTTCTTGCAAATAGGCTCCAAAGATTTAACTCATTAATTAATGAAGCCAAAGTAGTTATATCAAGTGGCAGGAGTGCCGTATTTGTAATGATCTCTCTCTTTTTTGAAAAGAAAGACACAAAGGCTCATTAATATCTTGTTTTATCTTTTGAATTATCGTGTACTTATTGAAGAGAATGTTAAATCAAGAACACCCTGTATTTCACTCCAGAAATGGAGAAAGATGTTAAAACTATGATTGTGTATAAATAAAGAAGACCAGAAATTGTTATTTTACAACAAAAAAAAAAAAAAAATGTTTATCAGCCTGATAAATCCAATGGCAAAATCCAGTGTCAAAATTGGAAATAGTGGTGCAGAAAAGGCTAAAAAAGGGGAATTATAGTTTTAACCCTTTAATTGCCGGTAGGGTCTCTGAGGGTACCCCTAGACAAATTGCGTTGCCCAATCAAAACCGCCACGTTTTCAGTAATGTCGTTTCATGTCTCGTTTCCGTCCAGTCTTACGGATCTTTTGACACCAAGTTTATTGAAATCGGACATTCAATGAGAGAATTACTTGACTTTTCGTTGCCAAAGGTCAAACCAAAATTTGAGATTTTTGACATTTTGTGTACAAGGTCAGGTTTCTTATTTTACTCTATAAATCACAGGTAAATCATTCCTTAGACTGGTTCTACATGTAGTATTCATTGAGAATTAAAATTGCTCCAGATAATGATTTGAAGTATCAAAAGGTCTACATCTATAGTAATTCCTATGTATTCTATTGTTTTTATTCTAACATGTATATATCTATGTTTAATTTTGTAATTCTAATATTATACCCATCTAAAGTGCATTAGCATTTTTTGTGGGACACACTGTATTTTGAGATATAAAAAAAAAACACACACAAAAAAAAAAACGATGTTGGCATATATGCATGCGTATGAAGTATAAATCAATTCAAATATTTCTTTATATCAGAAATTATCAATCTTATATTTTTCCCTGCATATCTCTTTAGCACCATACGTCTGTATAAACATCAGCTACAAGGACAAGGTTTCCCACCATTTGCCACATTGAAGCCTGATAGTAGGTAGAAGATGGATACTATACAGTCCTCTATGGCTTGCAACATCTGATAAGGACAACCTGAGGGACTACTAAGAAGAGATGTTGGATTTTTTCTTTAATTACAGCTGTTGAAGAAAAATCACAATATACTTGACTGCTCAAAATAAAGCCTATACTACTGTTCACTGTAAAATAATAATTTTTTGAAATTTCTTAACAAAATTGGGGGAAGAAATTTCCTAGAATTTTTATAGTAAACTTAACTTTGTCAGTTTTGAGTAGAATTTGCATTTTTGTCTCAGCCTGAACGAAGTTCTTTCTCCATCAATTGTGTTCAAACTTGGTACAAATGATTTCCGGGTAATACCACACATGTTTTGATGAGGATGATGAGATCAAAGGTCAAATAGGTTTCAAAAGGTCAACTATTCTTCAACTCTTTTTTTTTTTTTATTTCTATATCGATTGAGTTCAAATGATTCTTGGGTAATACCACATGTGTGTTGATGAGGATGATGAGATTAAAGGTCATATAGGGTCAGAAGGTCAACTTATAGGTCAACTTTGCTTAAACATGTCCTGATTTCTTTATTTTTGCATAAATTTTGTTTAAACTTTGAACAAATGTTCCTAAGGTATTGTCACATATATTATACCTACAAAGATTACATCAAAGGCCATCTTGGGATGAAAAGGTCATATCGAGTGTTTTATTGATAGCGAAATCAGGCAAGACTTGTTGTTCATGAACCACCTTGTTTTCTTTGCAGCCAATTTACTCCAATAAATTATGTTACATCAATGAGATTCAATTGAGTAAAAAAAAAACTAACTCTATACATGTATATACAGAGTGAGTCAACAAAAATGTCCCATTATTTTGAAGTCGTCTAGTGAAAACTATGCAAATCATGGGGTTCATAATATGTCCTGGTAGATCATCATCCCAGCATATATTGGTACCATTTCCATTTGGATCTTTGCTCGTGTGACTGAATAACAGACAATTCTTCAAAAGACAGTAAGATCTCACTTGCGCCAAGTGGGTAGGTGGGCACTTGGCCTTGTGGGCACTTGGCCTCGTAGACCCTTCACCTGGCGGGCCCTCAGACTCGTGGACCCTTCCCCTTCAAATAGATGGGAAATTATTTTTGCCTCACTCTGTTTATATATGGTCGTGTGTTATAAGTTCGCCGCCTTTTGCGTTACATGCCAATTTCACTACAAATGGCACTATTTAACTTCAAAGACATGTATCTTGAAAAGTATACACCCTTATACAGTGCGTCCCAAAAAGAACTATACACTTTTGAAATGACTACCAAATAAAGACAAAACGATTCTTGGGTAAAATGTTTATATGTATATAAAGCTCATATCCTCAACTATCATTATGACACCAAAAATTCCGAAAATAACGCATGCTTCAGTGAGTAATGCCCACTTTTGTAAAGTACATAAAATTTACCCTGCGCAGGAATTCACTATTCATTTTGCACCTGGTTATGGAACGCCATGAAGGAGTCAAAATTAATGATGGAATAAATCAGCAAACAGAGTAAAAAATCAACCAAAATTTAGAAAAATAATCAATACTATGCAAAAATTGTTTCACTGTTTTGTTTTCATATCATTGATTTTTGCTTGGACTTCAGTTTATTTTTGTCTTTGTTGACCTCTGTATCGCCTCGCAGTGTGACTCATTTGAAGAAATTGAAGCTACACTCTCATCTGCTCTGGATGGTCTCGTCCCATACTACGGATCCAACCACCTTCGTGCGAATCCCTCCTAGAGACAGATCAGCGCCTTCCATCTTAAAAATAGAGAGGCCAACCGTCAACTAAAGGTCAAGTGGTATGGTGAGGAAATAGAGCACACTTCTAATCCAGTCTACCTTGGGGTCACTCTAGATCGCTCCCTCACCTACAAGAATCACATCTTGAAAACAAAGAAGAAGGTCAGTGCCAGGAACAGCATCCTAAAGAAGCTAGCTAACTCGAAATGGGGCACTGATGCAAGCACCATCCGCACAACAGCCCTTGCCCTCTGCTACTCAGCTGCAGAATATGCATGTCCTGTATGGGGCAGGTCAGAACATGCTTCAAAGATAGACCCATCACTCAACAGCACGTGAGGGGGCCATAACAGGCTGCCTTAAACCGACCAAGGTAGACGATCTCTACATCCTTAGTGGCATCGCCCCTCCTCACATCAGGAGGTCTGCACTCTCTCAAAAGGAGAAACTTAAACAAAAAAATGATCCACTCCACCCTCTCTTCAATGCCTTGCCAACAACAAAGCGTTTGAGATCCAGGCATAGTTTTCTTCACTCTGCCGTGCCCCTCAACCAGAGCCCCACAACTGTAGGTTAGACCTTTGGTCAACCAATCTTGAGTCTGCGCCTCACAATGTCATCATCGACCCCAAGGAGTCCCTCCCATCAGGATCCCCGTTCTGGCTCTGTTTGAATCGCCTACGGGCTGGAGTCGGCCGTTGCAAGTATTAAACCCTAATCTGCCCGGGCTCTTTTTGAAAAGACCGCCCGCGGGGGGGGGGGGGGGGGAGGTAATTTAGCCCCCCCCCTGAGATCTCGCGCGTTGATCTTGCGATCGCGACGAAAATGTGCACGCGCTCCCAGGGACATAATCTCCGTAACTGCATAGTTAATTCTTTCGAAAATGTTTCATTTTAATTATGTATGCTAATTTATGCATGAAATCAACCTTTTTGCTCTAATTCACTAAATATTAGCTAGCCTAGAATGCTAATTTTTGGTGTGAATCTTCTTTATAGCATTCCTATCAATTGTACTTGAAAAAAATTCCGGTATCAAAATTAATTTCTTCTGTATTTTATTGTTTTTTGAATTTCTTTGTTTTTTAACCTTTTTATTTCTATTGTTTTTTTCGACAAAATTGGTCCGAGACATTATTTCGGCCATAAATAGCAGCAAATCAAGTGATTATTATCAATACAAGCAAAATTAATCACTCATTTATGAATTTTAGCTGAAAGCACAATTTGTATTGACTTTTTACATGAAATAACGTTTTTGAGCAATTTTGAGTCTGACGCACGTGTACAAAATCATGCGTAACTCTCGAACCAAGTACTCGGGGGTCGCGAATTTGCTCTCAAAAGATGCGCAAGACTTCAAAGAAAAAACTCATGAAGCGCTGCGGCTTTAGCTTGTCGGGTCAAAAATTTATCGCGAAAAATGTCTGGGGGGGGGGGCTAAATTAGCCCCCCCCCCCCCGGGCAGATTAGGGTTAATGGCCAAATGGGGCATCGACACTGAAGGATGGCCAGTATGCGAATGCGGAGGAGACCATGAGTCACCTTCTACAATGCCCTCTTCTCCCCCTGCTCCCAAGCTGATCTTACTTCTCTTTCGCGTAATGGGATCGCCTGCGTTCAATACTTAATGGGCAGAGTCTAATTTTGGGAATTAATAATAATTAATAATATAATATACAATGTACAAAAATGTAATCGGGTATAATTATAAATCAAACGGAAGAATAGGAGAAAGGACTCGAGAAAAAGAAGAAGAAGAAATTGGCCGATTGATTCCATCATTAATTTTGACTCATAACCGGGTGCAAAACGAATAGTGAAATCCTGCTCAGGGTAATTTTTTTGTCCTTTACAAAAGTGGGCATTACCCACTGAAGCATGCGTTATTTTCGGATTTTTTTGTATCATTATGATACAAAACCATTGTATCTCCACCAGAATGTTACCTAGAACAATGAAACTTCACAGGGAGCTAGCACAGTAACATAGCTTCAAAATGAGATCAAATTTGTTACATAAACTTTCTTACTTTGGAAAACATTGACAAATTAATGCTGAAAAATAGTAAAAAGCGTAACAGCACCACCCTGTTTGGGTGGCGAGTTCATAACACATGACCATATATATAAATGAAATAATTTTAAGTGAATGTGTATCTGTTTCTGTTATATTTTTTTGTAATGCAAACAAATTTATATATAACAAATATTCACAAAATTCCAATCTGTGTACATATACACTGCCCTCCAAAAGTTTGGGTACACCTGATGTGGGCTCTGATTTGGATCATTTTGAGGCATTTTATGTCCGATCAATTTTGCATGGATGTTAAGGCACATGTAAAATATAACCCTGTACAAAAAATTGGGCTTCATAGCATTTTTTAAAACAAAATATTAATAACTTTCTAAAAATAGACCTTTAATTTTCACTAATTTGCATAATTGATAAAGTGTTGTCTCAAAATACAAACAAACAGTACAGGGTTATATGTTGCATATGCCTCGACATCCATACAAAATTTTACATTGATCGGATCTTCTTTTTTCAATAATTGAATAAATTAGTGCAAAATCACGTATTTGCACTTTTTTGCATATTTTTGAATAATTTCTAAATTCCAAGGAGACTTGGCGTGGTAATCGTGAAGTATATTGGTTGCATAATGTATTTTTATGCCTCCACCACCGAAGGTGGTGCCGGAGGCATCATGTTTTTGGGTTGTCCGTCCGTCCGTACGTCCCGCTTGCTCGTTATCGCGATATCTCAAGAACCACTTGAGATATCAACTTCAAACTTAGGGATAGTGTGTACCCCCATACTAAGATGATCTGATTAGATTTAGGAGTATGTAGGTCAAAGGTCAAGGTCACAGAGGTCAAAAATAGTGAAATTCTATGTATTGAGTTCGTTATCGCGATATCTCAAGAACCATTTGAGATATGAGCTTCAAGCTTAGGTGTAGTATATACTGCCATAGGAAGATGATCTGATTAGATTTTGGAGGATGTTGGTCAAAGGTCAAGGTCACAGAAGTCAAATAGTGAAAATCCATGTATTGAGTTTGTCATATCTCGGGAACCAATTAAGATATAAACTTCAAATTTAAGGGTAGTATCTATCACCAGAGGAATATGTTCTGATAAGGTTTGGGGTCACAAGGTCAAAGGTCAAAGTAAAAAATGTCATTCTAAAAAGCAAAATGAATAGATAAATGTGCGATATTTTTCTGATCTGGCAATGGCGGAGGCATATATTTCGACCGTGCGCGGTCGGGGATGCATCTAGTTTGTACTTAAACATCCAAAACAGAACTAACATCAGGTGTACCCAAACTTTTGGAGGGCAGTGCACATGTATGTTGAATTATACCTAAGATAAAACATGCTCTTTCAAACGAATACAATAGATGTGAATGGTTGGTGAATATGCATAGCTCTGTCGATAGTGCACTGAAATTCGAAAGAATTCCTTAAAGTAATGTCACAAAATTAATCATACAATATCTGTTTATCTGTACTAATATGAGATTAGTTTAGTAAAGGGGGAGGGGGTTGGTGATAATTGTTTTTCTTCACAATAAAAGTTAGAGCAGTAGTTTTTTATTCATATAAACAAAGATTATCTCCGGAGAGAAAAGGAGTACTCATCAAAACTCTTTTTTAGGCATGTTATAAATACATGAAAGATGGATTATTCTTTAATTTTTAGGTACAGCATCATAAGAGTGTGTATCATTTTGTAATTTTATGCAAATTGGGCAAATGAGCTTAGGGGGCCCATATTACTTGCATGTACCCTACACATGTGTCATATCATTTGATTATAATGAGGATATACTTACATGTAGTTTGGTCATAAGCACTTCTGCAACATTAAACATAAGTATTGAGCTCGATGTTACTTACTTCATTTTCTCTATTGTAAATGTAAGAATGATATCACAAGTTTTGAAGTTACAATTATTATTATGATGATGATGATGATGATGATGATGATGATTATTATTATCATTATTATGATTATTTTTTATTAATATTTTTTAAAGCAAAAATACATTGCGTCACAAAGACGAAACCAAGATTGATCGATGTTTTACAATAACTCTTTAAAATCTACATATTACAACAAAATTTCAATTGGCGCCCGACAAACGACTTTTTGGTTTCCTCTCTTCAAATTGTTGTTACATGGCATATTGGTCATGTAAATTTTGTCAAATGAAAGAGGAGGCTCAAAGCTTTGAACTGATGGTCATTTATAAATTGCTATAAAGATAAAGTTCAGGTAAACACCGATTAATCTTGGTTACGTTTTTTTCATGGACGCACTGTACGTATTAACCTTCGGTAAAAGAACAGGTTGCTCTCATTGAAAAGATGCTCTGTGAGCAGACCAGTTCCATAAATTTACTTTTCTCAATTTAAAACATTTTTTTTTAAATATTTATTTTATTCATATATTTATTTATTCATTTTTCATTTTTATTTTTTTTTTTAAATTTTTATGTTTGCATACACATGTAGGTTTCCATAGTTGCGAAGAACAGATTATTACTGTCCCAGACTTGTACTTTCCAGATTGTTCACTTCCAATCTACATTTGAGTTCATTGGTTGTATCTCACATCGTGGAGACGTCTTCAAGATGTCTGCGCGATTAATCTCAAGTCCGTCGATTCCACTATAAGTAACCAATTTGCCAAAAATTAGGGGTATCTGTCCTGCTTATTCCCTGGATTTAACTTGAACTGTTTTAGTACAACATAAAAACAGCAGTATTGTGAATGTTGTTTTGAAATTGTCCAAAACTTGATCGAAAAAAGAATTAGAATTATGCCCACCGTTACAGATCTAATTATTTGTATAGGATTTTTAAGATAAGAATATATGTTAAGGTCCATCCTTCTGTCATTTTGTCAGCTTTAGAAAGGATATTGATATGCTTGGATTTCCATATGAATAATATCTATATGAATGGTGTGGATCATCATCAGAAAATCAGAATCGGAAAGGATCCTTACTTGTTTTTATAAGTTGCTTATTCGGTTGTATATTAATTGTTGCTTAGATATATTGTTTTTCATATATGGATATATTACATCAGACAAATAAATGTATAAGACCCGGTTGATTCTGTCTTGTATTTGTGTTTGTTTGTTTGTTTGTTTGTTTTTTGTTTTTTGTTATTTATTTATAGTTATGCTTAGAAAGCATGCGGATAGATATATTATGAAGTGCTTTAGTCCATATTTCTATATATTTTTTTCTTTTAATTGGATTAATGCTATCATTTTATATTTATTACCCCC
The DNA here is from genome assembly GCA_940671915.1 of Paracentrotus lividus. Classification (NCBI taxonomy): domain Eukaryota; kingdom Metazoa; phylum Echinodermata; class Echinoidea; order Camarodonta; family Echinidae; genus Paracentrotus; species Paracentrotus lividus. Next base: position 16,323 of record CALNVZ010000002.1, read on the forward strand.
CCCCCCTTTCATGAACGTTATTCAAAGTTTGATGAAAGTTGCATCTTTTGGAACCGAAATAGTTTTACTTTATATGAAATGAAAAGAAACAATCTTCCTCAGAAGAACAAAATAAAACATGTTACTTCCTGGTGATACAGGTTCATGACATTACACAACTTGAGCCGTAAGTCGAATCAACACACACCTAACGACTTTAGGCATGTTATGTGGCAATAATGACTGGCTTTATACTCTAAAAACGACAAGGTGAGTGGGAAGCCGATGACTACTATTAGTGACACCCTTTTTAAAAATGGTGTCACTCCAAAAGTTGTCACTCCTCGGACGCCTTCCACCTTTTACCACCCGTCTTTGCACACGCTATTTGATTTTGAATTGAATTTATGTCACGCGACGATTGTTCACGGTTCTTTATGCAAATGCAAAATGCAATACATAATTATATCGAAATGCATTTCAATACAAAGCACTAATGCAAGAAATACAGATTAGACCGGCTTTCAGTAAAGTTACAAACAATGCAATGGTAGAAATGAATGACACGTAAGAAGAAGAAAATATAGGATATTAAATTAGGAGAACGATAAAACATAAAACGTAAAATAAGTAACAAAGAAAAGGGGAATAAGAGAGAGAGTGAGAAACACCACGCTTCCCAACCACTCCCTCTCCTACACCCCTGCTCCGAGCAACCTGCATTATTATCAACCATGACAATTAGCTTGTGGAGTGGTAGGGGTAGGTGGGGCATAACGGACCCTAGGGGCAAAACGGAACTTTCTCATAGCTTGACATCAAAAGTATTTCTTTCTATAAAATGTATGCAGTAATGAGGCATTGCTGCACCAATTTACCACTGAAGTTTCATCAAAAAAAATCAATACCTACAGAGGGGGGGGGGTGCCATTCAAAAATTTGTACCCCTCTGATTGTAGGGTATTTCTGCTTGGGGCAAAATGGAACCCAATGGTGTGGGGCAAAAAGGACCATAATTTGGCTGACCCTGGGGAGAATTTGGTGTGCTCGCATCCCTTCTGGGACTCCAAAAGTACATTTATTTTGCCAACTTGAACAAATTTGACAAATCAGTCCCCAGGAGTTGATTATTTCTTACGGGGCAAAACGTAACCCATAATAGGTACCATTTTGCCCCAACAAATATGCACGGAGTCAATTTTGCCCCACCTAGTGGGGCAAAACGGACCTTTTCCGAATTTTTTCAGCTTCATTTTGCCGGAAGTATGAAAGAGATGAGATTATTGATCCATTGTTATCAAACTTCAATAAGAACTCGTCAAGAAAATATCATTTTTATAGTCTTGCTCCTATCTGTGACGTCACAGAAGCCACTTGAAGTTACGTGGTCCGTTATGCCCCACCTTCCCCTATATGTTATCATTTTCTCAACTTTAGTACCCACTTCTCTTTATGAGAGCCATCGTGTCCAATCCAGTCTACATTACGCCCTTTGACTAATTACTCTGTGTATCATTCCTAATGTCAAGGAAGATCAATGTCAATGTTATAGCAAAATTGAATGTCCCTGAAATAATATTAATACTCCTGATTATTTTTTTGTTCAAATTACATAAAACCTATTTCATTCACCACTGCACTATCTATTTCTCCTTAGACTTGATTTAATATGATTTAATACGTTATATAAATAGACATAAAACTAATTTAGAAACTCAAAGAATTATAACATTATTCTAAAGAGTTACTCCTCCCGCTTCTTCCAGTACCATTATCTTGTTGTTATGTCCTTACGCTTGATGAACACGAAGCATTGTTTGCGAATATGTAAATTTAGAATTTTGCAAATGAATAACATGATAAATAAATAAACGAAATCAGTGCCCCATCACCCTGTCTATTACTTTTTTAAAATGGGATATGACTCCTCTCAAATTATTCAGTGCATTATTTTCGTCTTTTGTCATGCTTATTTAACCTTTTTTTTCTTTTTTTTTTCTTTTTTTTTTTTTGTAATTAGAAAAAAAAAATTCTGTCCTATAGCAAGTCGGACAATAAACATATATATAAATATATACATATATATAATAAAAACCACGAACCATTTACTTTTGTTCATCCCTGGTAGCATACCCCTCCCGCCATCAGCATAGCCTCGGGGGGGGGGGGGCTTTTTGCATTATCTTTATTATGTTCATGTTAGACTTACGACATTAATCAAATGTTTTAATTACAATCACCGAAACCAGTATTTGTGCACCAAGAATTCAATTAAGAACTGATTGTACCTTCGACCAACACGGAATGCACAAAAAAGTAAATAAATAAATAAATATGTGATCAAAGGCTTGATAGAAATAATTCTTGGGGCGGGGGGACCTCTTTCCCTGAAACTGTAGATGAGATTAAATTGAGTTTGAGGTCTATGCGACGATGGGGAAAAGGTATTAACAAAAATAAAGGGGGAAAAAAATAGGCTTAAGGGCGGGCAAAGTGCTTATGCTGAATCAAAAGTGTATTAAAGAATGAAACAATATCGGAATACGTTAAATATAAAAAAATATATATATATATATGTGTGTGTGTGCCAAGTTCATAACAGACGAAGTAAGATATTTTGATAATTTTTTTCCTCCGATTACTAGTATTTTGATATGCAACATGAAACAATATTTCATGAGCGCCATATTGCCTCAACCACAATCGCTCCATCGTGAATGAATGTGGTGGTAAACTTTCTTTCAAGTTGTTGGCGACCGTACGTGTAACCGTGAAGAAATTATGGAGGTAAGTTTTCCCCTTTTCATTATCAATTTGAAAAACAAAATTTTAGATGTTAAATAAGCCTAAATATTTCTCACGATTTGAAAACGTGGTCTGTTTTCGAGTGTTTAGTCCTACCTAACTAGTCTAAAGTTATGTAGAGCCTAGAGGCCTGGTAGGTATGCCTACAAAGTTATCGATATTGAAACACGACGAAAAAGTCAAAAAGTCGTTTATAGTTTAATATAATATTTATCCGAAAATAATTGATTTGAATTTATTCATATTGCTAAAGGACGACCAGACCTGTTCCAGTAAGGCAGTATATCAACATCTAATGTAGATGTGAGTTTCGTAATCATCGAACACAACCGGAAACCATCGGCCTATACTAATCTAGGCCTACATTGTAATCACATGTGTAGCCAGTTTCACTATTTACAGTCTGATCGACGCTATAGTATTGTAGTAATTAATTTTATAGAATGATGCCGCTCTACATGTGAGTTTTATCATAAAATCATCTTTTAAATGATCCTAACAGGCAAACGATATGCGTTACTATACTCCGTACGTTAGGAACAAACAATAATTAAAAAAATGTTGACCTCGAAACGCGAACGAACGCACAATTTTGTGCACGTGTAACACGTAATTGTTCGATCGATCACACGTTAATTCCATATCCGCGCGCGCGTGCGTGCCTCGCCACAGCGCGCGATCCCGACCGTACTGTAAATTATAAAACACGTGCTTTCCCCCCCCCCCAAACTAGATTAAGAAATGTGACGGGTTTAAGGGCAGAGATTTTTATTTAATTTTTTTTTTTTTTTTCTAATTTCTTTAAAAATTTTAATCCAACGTATTTATTTTATTTATTTATTTATTTTATTTTATATTTTATTTATTAATTAATTAATTAATTTATTATTCATTTAGATCTACTTTTCATTTATTTATTTATTTATTTATTTATTTATTTATTTTTATTCATTTTTTTTTTTGTTTTTTTTTGAGGGGGGGGGGGGCGTGGCTGAGGACAATCAATATCTTGTTGATGCAGGAAGATATATTATGATGCATGGGTGTCATTGTGGGGGGGGGGGGTGGGGGATACATCCCCCAATAATTTTGGTAGGGGAGATGGTGTGTACAATCATCCCCAATATTTTGATATCAAGAAAAAAAATATATATTTTATGCATATAATCTACCCATTACCAATTGCTTCTTTAAGCCTATCATATAAAACGCTTTTATGACATTATTATATTATTTTTGCAGTCTAAAATGCATATTTCTGACATTTAAAATCGAAATTGTCTCACTCTTTCGTTAATATTCCTCGTGTGTGCCTGATATACTACATAGGCTTTGGAAGATTTTCAGGATGGGGGGGGGGGGTGAAAATGTTGATATATCAACCCGAATACACAATGCGAGCCGAAATTTGTTTGTATATCAACCTGAAAATAGTGCATTTTAAGAGTTTTTTTTTTTCCAAGCTAATCTAGCAAAATTACTATTTCATCAAACAATGCTAGCTAATTTTTTTTATCACCCTGAAAACGGTGCATTTTCAGTCAATAAGATACTTTCATTAAAACAGCGAGTGGGAAGCGTGAGCTGAAAATATATGATATATAACCTGAAAATAATGCTCTTTAAGCTGTATTTTTTGTGCTATGCTCATAACGAAGATATAAATTCAATTAAACAATGCGGCGCGAAGCGCGATCCAAAAGATATCAAATAATCATCATTACGATTATTGATAATTATCAATCTTTATCAATTAATTATATCGTAAGGGCGGTGGCCGATATCTGTATTTGTCTATAAAATATATTTGGGGGGGGGGCTTAATGATATCTCAGCCCCATTTTTTTTTTTTTTTTTTGGGGGGGGGGGGGGGAGGGGGCTGCGCCCCAAGCCTCCCCGGTTCCGAAGCCCGTGTAGTACAGTAATCATACAGGTATACACAATACACCGTGTAGATAATGGAAGCGCAGATGTTTCACTATATCCACAATTGGGGGAAGGAAACTGAAGGCGTATATTCCCCCTCAAAAATCCACGATCGTTTTTGATAAAATAAATAATGAATATTGAAAGATCTGTAACAATTATCTCGGCTCTTCATCGACAAGGTAACTTTCTTAAACTCAGGCTTTAATACACTTCCACTATTCTCCGGGGCTTAATGCCCCTTTTCAAAATAGTCGCTACCTTGCTCTCAAATTTCTGATAACTGTTAGAATTGAAGGGTTGTTATTGTTCTTTAAAAAAACTTTTTAAAGTGTATATTCACAACACACAACACACACACACACACACACACATATTTCATTTTTTTTTTTTGGGGGGGGGGAGGGGAATTCCAATTCATGCGCGTATTCTGGGGGGGCTTTACGGGCCCGGGCCCCCGGGGGGCGCGCAGGGGGCGCCGAAAAGAGGAAGAAAAAGGAAGAAGGAAGGGAAAAAGAGAAGGGAAAAAGGGGGAAAAGAAGAGGGAAAAAAGGGGGAAAAGAGGAAGGAAGAAAAGAAAGAAAAAAAAAAAAAAAAAAAAAAGAGAGGAGAGAGAGGAAGGGAAAAAGGGAGGGGAGGGGGGCCCTTAAAAAAAATGGGGGAGGCTCCAAATCGACAGTACACTAGGGGCGCCAAATCGACCTTAAAATTAGGGGGACCACAAATCGACCTTAAATTTAGGTGGGGCGCCAAATCGACAGTAAACTAAGGGGCGCCAAATTGAACATAATTAGGGGGCGCCAAATCGACAGTAAACTAGGGGCGCCAAATTGACCTTAAACTTGGCACCAGATCGACCTTAAATTTAGGGGGCGTCAAATGGACCTTAATTTTAGGGGGCGCCAAATCTACCTTAAATTTAGGGGCGCAAATTAACCTTAAATTTAGGGGGCGCAAAATCGATATTAAACTACGGGGGAGCCAAATCGACAGTAAACTTAGGGGTGCCAAATTGACCTTAAACTTGGCGCAAATCGACCTTTATTTAGGGGGGGCGCCAAATCGACAGTAAACTAAGGAGTGCCAAATTGACCTTAAATTTGAGGGCGCCAAATTAACCTTAAATTTAGGGGGCGCCAAATCGTTATTTAAACTACGGGGGAGCCAACTTGAGCTTAAACGTAGGGGCGCCAAATTGACCCGAAACTTAGATGGGGCGCCAAATTGACCTGAAGCTGAAAGGGGCCTAATTGATATTAAACTTAGGGGCGCCTAATCGACCTTGAATTAAGTAAGGGCGCCAAATCGAAAAAGGGGGAGGGGAAGGGGGCGCCCTTAAAAAAAAATTAGGGGGCGCCAAATCGACAGTAGGCTAAACTAAACAACGCCAATAAACTTACACTTTAAAAACGCCGAGTAAAAAAGGTAACTCGCAAGAAAATGAGTAAACTAATGCTTTACTCCCAACGGAGTAAACTAATGCTTTACTCCCAACGGAGTAAATTTTGTTTACTCTTAACAGAGTCAAAAGGTAACTCGCAAGAAAATGAGTAAACTAATGGTTAATGGTTTACTCCTTTCGAAGCTAGGATTAGGAATGATACATAGATGACTAAAAGTTACTCTTTTCTGAGTAACATTTAGCTCAACCGCATGAGTAATATTTTTACTCAATTTCACGCGAGTTACCTTTTTGCTCAATATTGGGTAAGATTTTACTCATTTTTTTTACAGTGTAGGGGCGCCGAATGGACCTTAAACTAAGGGGCGCCAAATTGACCTTAAAATTAGGAGGGGCGCCAAAATAAGCTTAACGTGGGGGCGCAAAATTGAACCGAAACTTATTTAAAATTTAAAAATTCATGCATCCGGGTCTGTATATACATAGCAAAATTTTCGCTTGCGCTTCGCGCTCGCATCATTCCCCCCCCCCAATTAATTATTACATTGTGTTCCTGAGGAACGCATGAAATGTCCCGTTTTCTATTCATTCGAATACATCAAAACATCCGTTCTTGCTTCGCCCTCGCCTGTGTTTTTCCTCTTACCAAAATTTACATTATGGGATTTTAACCATCAAAACATTTCAATTTATTTGATTTCACGTTACATTCATTTTTGCATTTCAAATTGACCTAAATCTTAGGGGGCGTCAAATTGAGCTTAAACGTAGGGGCGTCAAATTGACATGAGACTTAGGGATGCCAAATTTATCTTAAACTTAGGGGGGAATTCGAGCAGAAGGATAGATAAGCAGCTAGATAGATAGATAGATATTCATCTTTCTTTCATAATAATGTAAAATTACTGGGCAACATACGGTCTTTAAATTATGGAGGCCAAATTGATCCTAAACTTCATGTCTCTATTACATAGAGCAAAATTTTCGCTCGCGCTTCGCGCTCGCATCATTTTCCAAAGAGTTATTACATTGTGTTCCTGAGGAATGCATAAAATGTCACATTTTCAGAGATCATTCCGATACATCAAATTTCCGCTTGCGATTCACGCTCGCCTATTTTTTCTTTCTTGTAACCAGATTATGAGGATTCTGAACAACAAAACATCAATATACATTTGTTTGACTTCACATTACTTGATGGACAAATTTCACATGATTTTATAAGGCTTGCTTTCAAATCGTTTTGATGGACAAATAACACCTCCCGTTCATATGATATTCTGATGAAGAGCTAAACAAAATTGATAATCCTAATTGCTTAGAATTCTTTGCTTTCTGATCGTTAAAAAAAAATCTGATCGCGCTTCGCGCTCGTATTTAGAATTATTCGTATTTTTATCTATAGCGGTAATACCTCATATACCTAAAAATTCTTTTTCAATGAACTCACCATTGGGAAGAATAAAAAAAAAAAAAAAAAAAAAAAAAAAAAAAAAAAACACCTTCAAATAAATTATTATTCAAATCCTTCAACATACATTTAAACCGTAGGCCTATGTTTGCCTGGGCGGGGGGGGGGGGGGCGCCATATTTTGAAAAGTACACAGGGGCGCCAAAATCACGTCGGCCCCCCGGGTGCGAAATCCTGGATACGCGCCTGTCCATGGTGTAATAATGAGCAAAATCAATATTCATTCTCATCAAAAATAAACTATGACCATTCCCCTAGTCAATAAAACTAAGCCTGTTACCAAAAACATGATTTTAACAACCATAACACACAGACGCGTTTACTTGGGATACGGCTGAGGAGGCCTCAATCGGCCCAACAAAAAGAAGAAGAAAAGGACCCCCCCAAAAAAATTTCAAAAATGACACAAATAGGCATATCCTGGTTTTATTTTCTTTCTTTCTTTTGGAGATGCGGGGGGGGGGGTGGCTTTCGAGATATAGCCTTTACAAAAACGCTGAACTTCCATCATCCATGAAAGCCTGCTTGTCAAATGGTCTTCGTTTGAGTACGTACCTCTTCCTCAAGATGCAGCTCCCCATGCAATACCAGTACGCCTTTTGGACGTATAACCACTATGCGCTCTGATTGGTTAGACAAAAAAAATAAAGAGAATAAAAAGAAAGAGGTGTGGCTCCAAGTAGCTGCGCTTTGATAGGTTCACTGTCATGACAATAATTTATTTAGCGCGTATTATCAGCTATTTTCTTTGTAACGTCACAATAAGAAAAGACGTACATCCATATAGGTGCGCTCTGATAGGTCATTGGCAATAATGACCTTAGTCCCAAGTCAGCCAATAAGAGGGGCATCAAGCTCATCTGAAAATTATCCGTATACAGGGCAGTGCAAACGGTGGTGGCGGTTGCTCAAAAATTATGAAGCCCCTCTGAAACAATGGGGAGGGGGGGGGGCTCAATTGCTGAGCCTCAACCAAGATAATAGGGACCCCCTTTTCCTATAAAAAAAATATATATTTTTAAAGATGTGCGAGCGAGCAGCGCAGCCAAAAATTTGCAGTTAAAATCCTTACTGATTAAAATTTTGAATATTCCATATGATTCTAAGTTCATTTTATAAAGGTAAAAACAAAACAACAAAACAAAACTAAAGGAAAGAAATAAAGTTTCACGAATTCATCATTATTCTTCAGATTTCCCCTAATTTTCTTTCGGCCTTTATGACAAGGTCGAAAATTGAAGCTTTTTTGTGTTTTTGTTGTGTGTGTTTTTTTTTTTTTTTTTTTTTTTTTTTTTTGGGGGGTGGGGGTTTCCGTTTTGTAAAAATGAATAAAATCAATATTCATCCCCATCAAAAATAAACTATGACCTTTCCCCTAGTCAATCCCCTTCAAAAATCAACGATGGTTTTGATAAAACAAATAATGACTATTGAAGAATCTGTAACACGTATCTCGGCTCTTCATCAGCAATGTAGCTTATTAGACTCGGCCTTTAATACACTTCCACTATTCTCCGGGTTGTTATTGTTCTTAAAATGAAATATTTAAAGGTTATATTCATTGGTATCTTGTTTATTTGAATATATTTGAATATTTGAATATTTGGTATCTTGTCTATTTGAATATTCCACTTGATTCTAAGTTCATGTGATAAAGGTAAAAACAAAACAACAAAACAAAACGAACATTCGTTCTGGCTTAATAAATTCCCCTATTATGGCATTGTTTCGGCGTCATTGTGCTCTGAGCCACAGCCAAAGGCCAACATGTGACATTCTTATGTTATGAACATTATTATAAGTTATCATTTGTTCATGTTTACATGTTCAAAGATTTTTTTTCCTTTTGAAGTGCAATCATGTTGAAATTAAAATTAAATAACATTTCGATTTATATATAATACATCAATTATTGTCATACATTCGCCTCTTTTGTCTTTAAAATGACTGAATTATTTGTATTAAAAGTAATCAACAGTTATTTAATTTCCCATTTCAGGACGTTACAGGCGATATGTTGATATCCCATTTGAGTAGAAAGGAACGTGATGAAGGTAATAGCCTAAAATTATTTTAATTAATAATATTTCTTGTTATTTTTTATTATCATTTTAATTTTTTTTGTACAGTCGGGAATCATTTACTCAAGCCTGTTCAGCAATGTACTTAAGAATGCAAATGAAATAGTCTCTCACACCCCAGACATCAACAATGAATACATATTTATTTCATTTTCAAAGCCTCTATTAATACAACCAACATCACCACGTCACAGAGTTGTTGTTGTTGTTTTTAAATTCTACGGCGCTTTCATTCATTATATCAATATTTACGCCTTATCATTTCCTTTTTTTTTTAATTCTTTCTTTCTTTTAAAGAAAATCATATAATTAGGGTTTTCCTGTTGAAAATTTTTTCATTTTTTTTTTAAATATACAAAGCCTTGCTTGATGATAATTAAGAAAATCAAAACATCTGACGTATATGTCTCTAATGAAATACCGACTTCTTTCTTGTAAAGCAAAAATAATTATAATAAACAGAATAAATAAAAAGAATTGAAACAAAAGTATAGGTATTTTGACCAGACGGAACGAAGAGAAGAAATAAAGGGTCATAAACTCCAATCCTGCACCCGTTCCGCAGTGCGGGGTTACGTCTGTCCCGGTGATGTGGTACATCAACGTCGGTGAAGTCTTGATCTTTCCAGTATACACTTGGTTGGAAATATTATACATTTTTTTTGTAAGCAATCCATGTCGGCTTTTATTAAGTATGCATATGATACTTGTAATTATTCAAAGTTCGGTTAAAATATATTTAAATATCAAACTGTGGACATGTACTTGAGGTAATCGCGATCCCAAACCCCTTTGCATTGCTGCTAAAAAAAAAAAAACACGATTATTGCAAGATACAGTAATTATGACAATATATAGTTTTGTTTTGTTATTTTACATTCAAATGAAAACAAACTGATGGCAAATATGTACTGTAGAATCTTCTTTTGAGAGAAACCGAATTCCAAAACAGGTTTTTCCTCATTCATTAAAATGCTCTCCAGGTTATTAATATTTGAAGAAAAACCTTTTTATATATCTCAAATGTTATCATGACATAGCACTTAGCAAGGGAACTTATTTCTCAAGAAATAGAATGGCAAGATTGTCCTTGTAATAATTTGACACATTGTATATTTCTTCCTCTAGAGTCTTCGGATATTGACCTGTCATCTTGTACGGACAGTGATGATGACGATAAAAACAAACGTAAGTACAAACTGCATTATTATTTGTAGAGGGTATATTTGACAGTCTAATGAGCTGCTTTATATCGTTTAATTAACAATATGAGTATGATAATAATAGTTCGTGGATGTAGAGTCATACAAAATTCAACGATATAGCATACTAGATAGTTCAAAATGATTTATCATACTTTTTTTTCATGCAAATGTTATGTAAATGTATTTAGTTTGTATTGGTTATTTGTTTTATGTTATTCAAATACAGACAAAGCCGAAACGGATGTAGAGAGTGACGAATTGGAAGGTAATATAGTAGTTTCAGAAACATCAGTATACAGGAGCAAAAAGAAATAGTACTTTAATCATATCTATATTTCCTCTATGGCATATTCAGACAATCAGTCTCAGCCCCGACACGTATTTGAACCCCCCCCCCAAAAAAAAAATAATAATAAAAAATCAGGCTTTGTGTGTTTTATGACTTTCGTACCAATACCACCAATAAAAAAATTAACAATATAACGTACTAAATCATTCAAAATAATTCATCATACGATATTTTTTCATACAAATGTTACGTAAATGTATTTAGTTTGTATTGGTTGAAATGAATTAAATTTTTTTCCATATTTTTTTTTTTATTTTTTTTTATTTTTATTTCATTTATTTTTTTTATTTATTTTTTTTAAAATCTATTTATTTATTTATTTAAATTTTATTATTTAGTTTTTTTTTTTTTTTTGTGGGGGGGGGGTTGTGGGGAGGGATTTGAGGTGATACTCAAACCACCCCTCAACCAATTCAAAAGGAAATTCAAATATCCACATTTAACACTTGACAAATATTGTGTACCGGAGATTACAAGAACGAACAATAAGTCTCTAATATTACCTTCGCATGTGCTAACGATTTCAATTACTATTATCATTTCTATTCTATTATACCAAAGCAGCCCAAGTTTCTAATGGGAGTGCGGTTTGCAAGGTAAATTTTGTTTATTTTTTCATGAAATTTATAAGAAAAAACAAACATAAGACATTGCTTGACTACCAGTATATTAACCTTTACCAACGCCAAATGATCAATGACTCCACTGTCCTGGGATTTTAATTGTCTAAAACCTAAATTTTTTAATGCTCCTCCTTTCTAACTCCAATGATCATCACCTATTTACCAAGTTTCTTTAAACTAATAACTGGTTTGCAATTATATTGTAAAGCTCCTTGATCTCTTTTCAGCTTGGAAAAGAAAAGGTATATATAATAAAAATGATAAACTTATATAACGCATAAGAAACTAAAATAATGTCTATGCGCTTTATGGGGGATACAAAAAACATAATTAACAGAAGATGTAAGTTGTTTGCTTTTGACAGTACATTCGACAAATAGGAATAGTGAACATAGAGAAAGCTAATGAAATGCTTTTGGATTTAAAAAATTCAACTTTCCCTCAAAAATTAAGAACATGTGTATATTGGGTTTGTCAAATTGGAGAAATGTATTGAATAACGGTTGAAATTATTGGTAATTCGATTTTGTTTTTAATAAAGAAGACCAGAGCTGGCTTTTAAAAAAATAAATGAAATTATCTTTCATTGTTTTCTACAGACACAGACATCGCTAGTACATCAACTGGAGTAATGAACTAGTAACAAAATAATGTAAAGAAGCATAGACAGATTATTTCAAATCGGATCGAATTTCATACCGGTGCTAGTTGCTGGGGAATCATTTCTTTTTGCAATTAACAGCAGCCAGGATTACAATACAGAGACCGGGGTGAAATATTATTTATTCGTACATAATTTTTAATAACACCCGCTTCAGAGTAATAAAATGATCCGCACCTATAGTTCTACCCACTTTCTTAAATTATTTTGCAACTGTTGTTACGTGGTTGTCGCATTGTCCTTAAAAATGCTGAGCGGTTTACAAATGGTATACATAGAAATAAAAAATATTAGTTAATAATAAAAATCAACAATATAACGTACCTAAATCATTCAAAATAACTCATCATACAACTTTTTTTATACCAATGTTGCGTAAATGTATTTAGTATGTATTGGTTGAAATTAATTAAATTTAAAAAAAAAAACTAACTGAACATATATACTTTTATACAAGATAAAAAAAACAAACAAAGCAAATAGTATTTGTAGGCCTATATTTGTAATGTTTTTGTTGTTGTTGTTGTGTGTGTGTTTTTTTTTTGCTCTTGTTGTTGTTGTTGTCGCTTTTTTTTTTTTTTTTTTTTTTGGGGGGGAGGGGTGTGGGGAAGGATTTGAGGTGATACTCAAACCACCCTCAACCAATTCAAAAGGAAATTCAAATACCCACATTTAACACTTGACAAATATTGTGTACCGGAGATTACAAGAACGAACAATAGTCTCTAATATACCTTCGCATTGTCCTAACGATTTCAATTACATTTTATCATTTCTATTCTATTATACCAAAGCAGCCCAAGTTTCTAATGGGGAGTGCGGTTTGCAAGGTAAATTTTGTTTATTCTTTTCATGAAATTTATAAGAAAAAACAACATAAGACATTGCTTGACTACCAGTATATTAACCTTTACCAACGCCAAATGATCAATGACTGCCACTGTCCTGGGATTTAAATGTCTAAAAACCTAAATTTTTTAATGCTCCTCCTTTCTAACTCCAATGATCATCACCTGATTACCAAGTTTCTTTAAACTAATAACTGGTTTGCAATTATATTGTAAAGCTCCTTGATCTCTTTTCAGCTTGGAAAAAGGTATATAAAATAAAAAATGATAAACTTATATAACGCATAAGAAACTAAATAATGTCTATGCGCTTTATGGGGGATACAAAAAACAAATTAACAGAAGATGTAAGTTGTTTGCTTTTGACAGTACATTCGACAAATAGAATAGTGAACATAGAGAAAGCTAATGAAATGCTTTTGGATTAAAAAATTCAACTTTCCCTCAAAAATTAAGAACATGTGTGTATTGGGTTGTCAAATTGGAGAAATGTATTGAATAACGGTTGAAATTATTGTAATTCGATTTTGTTTTTAATAAAGAGACCAGAGCTGGCTTTTAAAAAAATAAATGAAATTATCTTCTATTGTTTTCTACAGACACAGACATCGCTAGTACATCAACTGGAGGTAATGAACTAGTAACAAAATAATGTAAAGAAGCATAGACAGATTATTTCAAATCGGATCGAATTTCATACCCGGTGCTAGTTGCTGGGAATCATTCTTTTTGCAATTAACAGCAGCCAGGATTACAATACAGAGACCGGGGTGAAATATTATTATTCGTACATAATTTTAATAACACCCCGCTTCAAGGAATAAAATGATCCGCACCTATAGTTCTACCCCAACTTTGCTTTTAAATTATTTTGCAACTGTTGCTGTAACGTGGTTGTCGCATTGTCCTTAAAAAGTGCTGAGCGGTTTACAAATGGTATACATAGAAATAGAAAATAATAGTTAATATAAACATAAATGAAAAATAGCAAAATCAAAGACGAATTTTTGCCTACATTGTGATTTATGTACCATTTGGGCTGTCTCGGGCTAAAACTTATTTGAAATCATGCTATCATTGATCCAGCTACTACAATGTCAATGTAGGCCTATTAATCAGAATAATCAATTGTGAATATTGAAATAATCTTTATGTATTTTTAAGACTAAAATATTACGCTCTGTTTAATGGAATTGATGCACTTGTACATAACGTTTAATTATTCATTCTATTCATAAGAAAAAATAGATACTTAAAACTAAATCCTTAATCATTCTTCCTTTTAAATATTAAGGTCCTACACGTCCAAAGACCTTGGAGGTGAGTAGCTCTCTTGCAGTTTATTTGTCGTTGTATAAAAAAAAATCAACCATTGTTCTTTTAAAAAAGAAGAAAAGAAATCAACAGTACGCTATTTACCTTTATCTGCCATTATCTTGCATAAATATTGTCACAGATCTGAAATGCATGATATTTGTATTCTGATTCGGTTACAGAGGGAACACAATATAACTGAGGCCAAAACAAAAGAAAATAAATAAAAAAAAAAAAAAAAAAAAAAAAAAAAAAAAAAAAAAAAAAAAAAAATGCTAATTCGCAGAAACTACTTTGAGGTTTTGAACGTCTTGGAGACGGTCTTGAAAATTGTCACGGAGATGTCGCGGATACGTCTCAGAGACATTTCCGTGACAGAAAATGTATCGAAGACATCTCTAGTGCTTTAATTCCATCGGGTAAATATCTCTGCGAAGTGAGATGTCACAACAACGCCCGTGGTTGAACGAGAATAGATAATAATTTGCACCACTTGATCACAAATCTTGTTTAAACCTGAACCTAACTACACATACTGCTTAATGCAAACTTGGGTGGAGAGGTTTCCTGAGGTGTATAGCTTGATTGCTTGAAAATCACATTTATTTCCATCATAAACAAAAAGTATACATCGATTAACATCTAAAACGGATGCACCTGAGAATTTGCAAATGGCCAGAAATTTGTCAAATGTTTTTGTATATTATGAAAGAGGAGACATGTCCCTTTTAATTCCCGAGTTCAGTAAATACCCAGACAGGGGCATTTCTGAACCACGGGGGCGACAAAAGGACAAAGGCCTCAAAAATAAAATTGGGGGAGGTCGGGATTATCAGTGAATGCAATCATGAAACATATTTCACATTTCTCTGACGATTATATAATTTGATTACGAAAGTTAGAAACTTCATATCACAGGTTATCTCATGATGACATTCACACGATGATTTCCCTTCCGCATATGAATGAATAAAGGATTACCATGTAGGGGAGACTGGGGTAATTATTGCCCTTGGGTAATTATGGCCCCTTTGTCTTTGAGAGCTTATAATTCTTTGCTGCATTACACAGTGATAATTTAATATTTACACATGCCTAGCTAAACTCTTCCTACTATTATATGAGAAAATAAGCCATTTACATGAAATTTTGTGCTTAGAGGAGCCTAAAATGTACGGCAATTACAATTCTGATCGTTGGAAAGTGGCAAGTCTGCTTTTTTATGTGGGGTGTGATATCATTAATTAAAATCATTTAAGATGCAATTTTGACTGAAACTGGAACAATAGGAAGTAAAAAAACACGACAGAAAAACTTCCACCTGAATATCTTCAATAGTAGAGCTGTAAAGGGGGATCAAATTGAAAATGTCATTTGGGGTAATTATGGCCCCCAATGCATAGACAGTGTATGAGCGCAGATAAGCGTAGATGGGGACATTAACTTGTACGATTTTGTACATAAATACATGTATTGCTTTGATTGCAAAATTTCAACATTTTGGCTGAACCAATTATTGATTAAATCATTGTTGGTGATTGATAAGTGTATTAGGAATACTCAACAACATTTATTATACATTACCATCATTAATTAGCATTTAATATCTTTGAATTCATACAGTCATTACAATAGGGGCCATAAATACCCCAACCCGTGGGGTAATTATGGCCCCACAAAGTTGTTAACATAATGGTAATTTATATGCAAATGAGAAGTAGCAGGTTTATACTTTCCTTTGTACATACGTATATGGACCGACTGTATTTTTACATACTTAGAATATCATTGGACTTTTCATTTAAAGGGGAAGTTCACCCTGGAATTTTATTGGTCTTAAAAAATGAAGAAAAATAATAGAAAAATATTAGTGAAAGTTTGAAGTAAATCGACCAAAAAATAGCGAAGTTATGAATATGTAAAGTTTTGATTTTGTGACGTCACGTGCGAGCAGCTCTCCCATTGGTTGTGTATGTAAATTCCATAAATTTGTCTTTTTGTCATGGTTCTTGATAAAGGAATGGGTCAATTTGATATAGTCATGTATATGAACATATGTTTGATGGTATATCGACCGCACAGATGACATAATTTTTTTCTTCTGAAAAAAATGACATTTTATGGAATTTACACTACATAACACATAGGAGATCTGCTCGCATGTGACGTCACAGAATCAAAACTTTGAATATTCGTAACTTCATCATATTTTGGTCGATTTTCCCCAAACCTTCACTCATATTTTTCTTTTATTTTCTGCATTTTTTAAGACCAATAAAATTCCAGGGTGAACTTCCGCTTTAATGGTAGTAATAGGAAATGCCGTGAAAAAGGGGGCCATAATTACCCCAGCCTCCCCCACATGTATTCCAAGCAATAGTCTATAACTAACTTGATGTGGTTTTAATTCGTTATCTTCATATACACGTAACATTTGGGTCTGCAGTTTGGCGTAGTCAACAAAATATTTTATTGTCGCACTAATACTTTTGAAGATACAGTATGTACTTAAATGAAGATTGAAAACTTTGCATTGCATACATTTATACCAAGGTACATGTACCCCATGCTATACATTTAGACATTGGGTTATACATGTGTTTATATTCTTTCTTTTTATATATAATATATTTTATACGATTCCCTTTTGTTCTTTTTATTATTAATATTAATTATCATTGTTTGTTTGTTTTGTTGTTGTTTCCTTCATATATATTAATGAAATTAGTATAAGGAGACAAGGCGGTCCCGAGAATGTCCTCTGTGCTTTAAGTCGTTTAAGTATCTTTCGGCCCATCTAATTTCGGATCACAAAATGCAAGAGAAGGAGAGAAGAAAAACTCTTATGAAAGCCCGAGCACAGTAAGTTGCCGTAACATATTAATGTCAATTTTTACTTTGATTTCCCAATTATAACCACCACAACTGGGTATTTATGAAAAGCCTTGTCAACTCGGGAATATCTTCTAACCTAAATATGAGTTAGAAATCATAAAAATGGAGGTCGAAACATCATTATCTCATCCCAATGTTAACCTATTGGTCAAGGCCCACAAGGTCCAACCAGAGATGAGATTGATTTGTCGGGTAACTCGATAGATAATTTTGCTGCAGTTTAATATATTCCGCCCTCCGAAATAAGGTTATGTATTCATCTTTTTCCTTTTGTTGAATTAGTGCAAAGAAATTAGACATTTTCCCTGTGAAATTTTGTTGTACCAGTTCTTTACAGTGCATGTGATCTTCAGCGTTTCTACCTCAACAACAGTGGATTTTCCTCGTTCGCTGAGATACGAGTGATCTATACGCGACCTTGAATCAATTTACAAACAATAGCCAAAGTATAAATGGTGAACCCAATACCCTCTGTTGGCGAAAAATCTTGGGAAAGGGTGTTGTCGAAATTATAAAGTATTCAGGCACGTAACTATGATTTTTACGGGAGGGTTCGAAATCTGCAAAAGTGGACCAAAAGGTACATCAAAATTTGTCGGGGGATAAATGTAACCGACCTTATTTATTAATCCATCAAGGGAAGAAGATGAACGTATTTCCTCATTCTAAAGGTAAGGGCAATTATTAAGCAATAGAAAAGGGGTGAAATCACCGCATGACAAATTTTGCTTATCTTTAAGAGACTGAAAAGAACAATACATTCCAAGTCTTTTAAAAAACTTGTATGTATGTTCAAGATTTAAATCCCGGATTATATTTCCATAGCATAAATCACAGGGATATTAAAACATTAGTTATTTCGCAAAACATCGATTTTCACCATGTTTTCATGGACATGAACCGTATTTGATAAAATTGTGTAAATAATCAATTTATCAACAAAAAAAAAATAAATGAAAAAAAAATGATAATAATACAAATAAATCCATTAAAAAAAATGTCATAGAATGGAAATGTTTGTTTAACAACCAATATTCTACAGAATGTCATCTCAATGACATGATACTGATGATACATTACAAGTGCATGTAGACTGCATTTATTTGCAACATATTTGCTTTTCGTCGTTAGAAAATGATTTAATAAATCAAATTGAAAATATCATTTATAAAGGGACCCAATCAAGTGGAATGCAACCAGAGTGGGAGGGAATAAAGAAACATCGAGCCGGAATGATTGCCCGATATGCGGGACTAAAAAGTTAAAACGGGTAGATACTCACCTGGCTAAAAAACATAACATCCCCCGGTCTGGCGAGAAGATGAAGAGAGTCATGAAGCGTATTAAGAAAGAGAGCCAAAGAAGAGGTAAAGTGAACTCGACTCCCTTTTTATCATTGCCCCTTCTGTTTTTTGTTTTGTTTTATTTTTTAATGTGTGTGTCATGTGTTTGTAATAAGGTTTTCCCGGTCAACATGGTCAAGTGTAAGCTATCTCCGATCTATTTTTACATTTTTTTTTCGAGCGCTTTCGTCAGAAATGTGATCGCGATTACAAATCTGCAATCACATTCCTTGATAAGTAGCCAAACTCAAACACCGTTCAATCCAAATGCAAATTGCGCCGATTAATTTGCTTTTGTGAGCAGTCGCATTCGTCAATGTTCGCTCAAATTCGCCCACTGGTAAATTCCCGTCTTCTGATGAATTTAAATTCGTTTTTAGGGCGTGCATATTCGAAATAAATGTATAATAAATTATGAATGTTAGGTTCGGGTAGGAAAATAAAATTATGGAGGGGACCGCGAAGTGTTTTGTCGGAGAAGAGGCTAATCCAGATCTGGGCTAATCATGGGGAAGGGCAGAACTGGGGGAGGCTGAGCGTGAAAAAATAACAAAGCAGCACAAAAGAACGTTGGTAGATCCTCTATATAACACTCTGTAAATTCGCCTGGGTTCGCAACCAGTGAGATACCCCCTTAACATAAATTACCGAAACCCCCGCTGCGGGAAGGTATCGTTTAAATTGACTGAACATTAACGAATAGGATTGTTAATAGTTTGAAATGACCGAGAAAACCTATATTATTTGTCATATTATTTATTTAAAAAAAAGTTTTTAGTTGTGTGAGTAGTTTTGGAAAACGATTAGGACTACCATTACCTCATATACAGGGTCAAATTAAGATTGTTTAGAATATTCAGATAATGATACCTCGTGGGTTTAATAGTCTATTAGCCTGACTATAATATCCGTCATACAATAGTAGCAATGATGGTATTGCAGCGTGTTCAATGAGGAAACTATGATTAGTTTCATAGCATAAAGTACATGACATGATGAATACTTTTTTCCCGGGGGGTCACTCACCACATGATGTGCTACGCATGCGTGTCCCCAAAAAGCGTCGAAAAGGGTCTGTTTCCAGCCTTTCGAAGGCGTCGACGCTTTTCCTAAAATAGGGGTGTTTTTTAATTTCAATCGCCATTTTCATAAAAATAGGGGTGTTTTCAGCGGAAATTGCTGTTGTGGGGCCAAAATTTGCACGGTGTATACGCCATTTAGGGGGTTTTTCACCAGAAATGGCTGTTTTGGGTTCAAAATTTCACAGTGTTTACGCCATTTAGGGTATGTTTTTGCAGTCTGACGTCGAAAAGGGGTGCAAATTTGACTTCATGCAATGAGACGTTTAGGGTCCATTTTCAGGGTGCGGGGACACGCATGGGTAGCACTTTTTTCTTTGAGTGACCCCCCCCCCCGGGACTTTTTTCAATGAAATAAACATAGGGCCTACTAAAGCTAACTCGTCATAATTAAAATAAATTGATAAATAAATAAATTCTATGAATCATGGACTATTTCATGTTTCAAATTCATTAAGGTGATGATAGCTCTCTTGATGATATTATGACTGCCTTCGGAGATTACACAACAAAAACGCTTGGGGCAGCAACTCCAAAGTCGGGCTCGGAGCACAAGGCTAGAGCCTTATGCTTTATCCAGGAAGCCGGGAGCCTACGGGAGCTAATAAACAGTGATGTTTTCTCGAAGTGAGTAAAAGAGTGGGAATATAACCATGGATATATAAGAGTTCCATGACATAACCAAAGCTAAAACAGAACTGTTATTCACGGTGTTACAGTATATGGCTACAGATGTTTATGCCAAAGTCTAAAGCACACTACCGAAGCAGAAAACGATTTTTATTTTTCAACTCCTCTAGGTTAAAACAAATTAAAGACATCTGAAATAGGGGTAAATATTTTTGTTATGTCACAACTGGTCTTTAAGTGAAAAAAAAAAAAAATATTAAAACAAGCGGGAAAATTTATGGATAAATACTACATACACATTGGAAAGCAGAATTCTTTACTGTAAAGCCACTTTTATTTTTCATTTTGTGAATTGCGACTCGCATGACACGACACAATATTTGTTTGTTTGTTTTTGCAATTCTGAACTTAATATACAAACATCCCATAATAATAAGACCAAAAAATAATAATAAATGGGCCTACTCGTCACAAATGTACTCTCAATTTTCTTGACTTAATTTTCACGTCAACTTGTTTTGTTATTATAGTTTCTTTCTAACGCATATCGTTTGCCTGACTCGACAGTCAACTTTTGTTAGGATTATTTAAAAGACGATTTTATGATATAATAATGATAAAATTTGAAGATGCAAATGTAAGCTGCCGATGTACAGAATTTGGCTGAATGTCATTTGTTTGAAAAAAAAAATAAAATAAAATGAAAAATAAAAAATGAACATTGGTCCAATTCTTTGATGTTGGCTAAGAGAAGAATTAGTCAATGGGTTACAATAATTTTTTAAATATATTTATTTGGTGTCATAATAATCATGAATATCTTACAGGACATACCAAACTATATTGACTCGAGCAGCTACAAATAAGGATGGAACGCCGAACAATGCCTACCCCAACACCGTCCATAAGTATCTGGATAGTGCTAAAAAGCTGTTCAGATTTGTAACCATGAAGAGGGAAGTTAGAGAAAGAATCGGGCTTAAAAACAAATCGGATCTACGTGAATGCAAAATGTTATGTAAAGACTACATGCGAGGAATGAAAGTATTGATACAGAAGAGGAAAGCCCAACTCGCAGAGGACATAAAGAGTAAGCACCTTCCTAAGACATGGGGCAAACAAATTCGAAAAACAAATCAAAACAAATTGATGTAAACATCAATATAAAAACAAAGACTTCTTAATCATTAATTATCCCACATGTATTGATATGTAATCGAAAGGTAACTGACCAGTCCCATGTTTCCTTTATTTTGAAAAGGGAATACATGTCTTTATCCTGATAATGTCATTATCTACTTTTTGTCTGCAATATGTCGCAGAATATATTGCGGAATCTGGCAGTTTTCGAGGTATTCAGTCTTTACTGACTCACTCTTTATAGACATGTGTCAATGCAACAATGACAACCGATGAATGTCATGAAATGCAGGTAGTCCGTTATGATCTCACATCCTTCTGATTTCTTTTTCCCCCTTGTACTTGTGATTATTTTTCTCGAATTGAGCCATAATAATTTCTTTTTAAAAAAATTACCTTTTGCAGACTGTATCATTCCTCTTCAGGAATTGAAGAGGTGTGAAAGTGACTTGTTGCAGAGGGCAATGCCTGTCATAGGTAATAACATTATCCCACTCTCAGCTTCGAAAGTTATTATTCTCGTGACAATTAAATGATTTTGGAATGATATTTTGTACATTTGATTTTTAAAGACTATTCTTACAATTACATTTTAGTCAAGTCAAAATATCGCATTTTATTTGAACTCCGTTTTCAATTTTATTTCCTTTTACGGTTGTCCAGTATAAGATGGTACCACAAAATAACACAAGTGACGCATATCAGTTATTGTTTTTTTCTCACACATGTGTTATTATTTGTTTAAAAAGGGAACAAATAACTGAAAACAACGACAACAGGAAAACCCGGAAATTAACCGCCCAATTTCCGACAGATTAATGTAAAGTTTGTAATATTTCATAACTATTTCAGATGTGAATTCAAACGTTATGACTTCATAACTTATATTTAAGTCATTCTAGAAAAACTATTAAAAAAAAAAAAAAAAGGAAATAAATAATTTATATGAAATAAAAAATCTAAAGTTCGAAGATCAGACTAACTGAAGGTAATGCAGTAAAAAGAAAGAAAAAATGATTTAAAAAAAACTCAATTTTAACTGCAATTAATAATTCAAAATTTCCTAGAAGGCTTATGTAAATGGCTATGTAATGTACTTTGGTATACATGTAGATATATATTTCTATTAATATTGTTACTATCATATTTTCATCTTAGTGCAAATATTATATTCTCGGTTTGTAATCCTATTTTTTTTTCTCTTTGACACACTGCACACTCTAATAATTATAATTAGAACACATCAAGGAAGACCCCGTCAGTTGGGAAGCCATTGTGAGATTGAGAGACTACCTCATGTTTAGCTTGTTTGTTACGGGAGGGCATCGCAGCGGGGTCATCAATGGGATGACTATGAGCCAATATAACAATGCGGTGGAGAGCCAAGGAAAAAAAGTAATAAACGTACGTGTTATTTTCTCACTTATAACAATAATAATAATAATAACAATAATAATAATAATAACAATAATAATAATAATAATAATAATAATAATAATAATGGTCTTTTATTCAAACATCAAAACGTTTCTTGCAGCCAAAGGCTGAATTACAAAGGTTTTTACAAAGTACATGATACATATAATAAAACAAAGTACATTAGATATAAATACATCATTAACAGATAAAGGTTTAACTCTATTCAACTTTGGAAAGTTAACCGGAAAAACAATTATTTGAAATAGATGTGAGACAAAGGTGACATAAGAATCATAAAGGAATATAGATTATAAATTGAAAAATGAAAGGCAGCTGGAAGAGAAAGTACAAATATAACGAAACTATACAACAATTGGCACGGGTTTTGAGAGGCAAATTACTGACAGAAACCCTTCTAATAGGTTGCATCATGGTCGTAATAATTGATGTCCTTATCAAATTAATAATTTTATTTCAGCATAATGTTCGAAAAAATTAGACAATCAATGAAGAAATACTACAAAAAATTTATAGGGTGTTAAATAATTTTATGGTGCATAGGCCTAATCGGACTTTAAAATCAATGGACAGATGAAATCAGATCTGGAAGGGACATGAAGATTGGTCATATCATGCCTATGATAAACTTTAGACGGAACAAAATTTATATACTGTGTCTAATATCATGATGATATAAATTCATTATAACGTTTTAATAGCATTATCCTCCCACTTACTAGGTATCACAACATAGCTACATATGAGTGCATTTTTCATTTACAATGCTTTCTATTTATTTGTATCTTTCTTTCATAAATGATCATAATTGTTATTATTCAATAAAATGGCACATAGTAAAATGAAATAAGGCTTTTAAACATAAAAAGTGAAATTGGGGAATTGTGAACAGTTTAACGAACAGTGGTTATATATTACGCTGATACCGACTGGATGAGAATATTTTCTTTCCTCATAAAGTACTCCCTTATTTGAAGAAAAACAAATAGATTAAAAAAAATTATCAATAGGGACAGTGTACCAAATTAAATGTCGAAGGTAATTTCTCTCCATAAATCATCATCTTATTATATTGTGCGTGTATCTCCGAAGAAAAAAGGAATACCCATCAAAACTCTTTTTTAGACATGTTATAGATACATGAAAGATGGATTATTCTTTAATCTCTAGGTCCAGCGGCATAAGACCGATCGCAAATACGGCCCGGCTAAGGTTGTGCTTAACCAGCACCAGTCCAGCTGGATGGAGCTGTATGTGAGCAGAGCGAGGCCATACACTCCCTTCTATGACGAGTCCCCGGATATGATGGTCTTTTGGGGCAAACGTAAGAACGTGATAAATCCGGCGGCTATCCTCCGACAGATAGGGGTCAGGAATAATACAACAGTGCCCTTGATTCCCACAAACATCCGGAAAACAATAGCTACAATGGTAGGTTTAAAAATCATTAGAATTATGATGATGCTGGAGCACACATTTAATAAATAATGGTTATATGAATCACTGGTGTTTAAAGTAAGTAATATATAAATAAGTAAAAGCCAGGAAAAAAACCCATAGAAATTAATAACAGTAAAAATATTAAAATAAAGGGGGAAAATGCATTAAAAAAACAATACTAACCAAGATCAAGAAGCTTGAACTTATACAAATAAAATGAAATGGGACATCCTGCTTCCGTTTGCGAACTCCATTAACTCTTTATTTTGATAGGGATGCTCCAGTGAAAATTATGTCGTTAATACTGCTATGACAATATAGTGAACATTATAGAAATAACTCCCGGATCAGGCGAAACATACTCAAATGTCAGTTATAATATAAGAAATTGATAGGTAACATTATGATTAAAAAGCAACTCTTAACCTCTGCGATGATACTTTTGGGGGCTTGTATACAATATCACACATACATGACATAACGGAGTAAACTATATAAATGAAGGTGACAGATAGAGTAGACACTATTCATTAATGACATTGCGTAGCACATCGTCATACACGGCCACAGTTTCATTGGCCCTAGCACAGTGGGGATCAGCAATTATCTTTTCCGACACCTTTCAGCTTTATCATATTTAATCCCCAACGTTAATGCAGCATTGTTAAGAACGCGGAGACGGACTTTTCGTGGACATTTATAAACACATTCCCCTCCCCCCCCCCCCCCCGTTCTTTTGTTTTTTTTTCGTCGTTTTTTTTTAGTTATTTTTTTTTATTTTTTTAATGGAGGGAGGGGGTGGGCGGGCAGAATGCGACTGAAAAACACACACACTTGAAGTAATCCGAAATGCGGATTTTTTTTTTATCCAAAATTTTTATGATTCATTTGATTTGTTGGTGTGCCAGCGGTAACGTTTGATAGTGAGTTGGAGAATACCGCCCCCGCCCCCCCCCCGGTCGGGCATGAAAGCTTACAATCTGCTGTGGGTAGAACGGGCCTTCCCTTTCATTTCTAAAGTATGCAAGTTTGGCTGATCTCTAACTTTTTGTCAAATTCCACTTTCTTCAAAATGACTTTTGTGGAAGCTAGACTTTTAATTAATTGTCAAAAGTATAGACTCGCTTTTATAAATAAAAACGTAAAATATTACAAAGTTTCTGATGTGCGTCTTGCTCCTAACATTTGGATTTATTTCTTTGACTCGAGCTGCTCTGGCATTGATCCCGTGAATGCGTTTGTCTCCGCTGTCACTTTTCGGTGCGCGATATATTTACAATTTTACATGACCTCAGACTTATTTAACAAGTGTTTTCTTTCTTTCTCTATTTTTTTTCCTAAAGTCTGCCAGCCCCAACAATACCGATTTTTAATACGTTTTCTCAATTGGGATCAATACCCCTAACCCCATAGCCCTACTGCAGGAAACGTGCCCCAGGTGTCGGGTTATTTTTGTGCTTCAAGTTAAATCTAGGTTTTAGGCTGTTTCGATTGTCTATCATAATGGCATGTGGGGAAGAGGTAAATGCAAATGATATTTGAAAACACCCCTATATAGACAATAACCATAAACCTATATTAAACTGAAGGAACAGTAACAATCCGAGACTTCGCATGTTTCCCATGGTAGCACTAAGGGCCTTTATTTGTCGTGTGAACAAACAGGGATCCCAAATTGATATCAAATGGCAAAAATAGTTATCTTGTTACTGTGGGAGTTGTGTAACTTTTACAACATAAAATTCCAAGGAGAAGTTATGAAACTTTTATAAAACCTCATTTTTCTGATCATTTTTGCTCATCGGCCACTTATCGGAAGCAATGTTTTTCAGAGTATCATAACATTCCTACATCATGGTTGATGAGATGTGACCGGTCGTGGATCTTGATATAGGGTACATGCAGGTAATATGGGCCCCCTATAAACTCATTTGCTTAATTTGCATAACATTACAAAATGACACACAGTCAATTTTTGTTTTACATATGAATCAATAAATACTGCTGTAATTGTGAAGAAAAACAATTATCACAAACTCCCCTGTCTGCAATATTAAAATGTTGACGTCATCACCAAAGTGCCAATATTACCCGCATGTGCAGTTAATATGGGCATATGTATTTAATGTATTTTTAACAAATTACAATGACTCTACTATGTCTGGAATTTGCTTAAAATGTTAAAAATCATTTGAAATTATAAGACCCTTCTGTAAATATTTTGACTATATCACATGTCCGTCATAAAGAATTTTTATTTTTTTTATATTTATTTATTTTTTTTATGCCGCTATAGAGACATGATTTTGCTTCGGCTTTAATTTATTGCGTAATTATGTTTGTTTGTCCCTGCTTTCACTTTTTCGGATCCCTGGTTATATTTTGAACATTCTCTCAACCTCTAATGGAGATATTTTTTCCGAAACGTTTTTTCAACCCCCATGATGCCCATTTTTGTCATTTCCCTCATTTTCGGCCCATTTTGGATTACGCGGTAGGTCAAGCCCTTCACAGTCCTATACCCCCAGGAAACGCGTCTGAGGTGTACACTTTATATTGGTTTTTAAGTTAAATCTAGATTCATGGGGAAAAGCTTGGGTCCCTTGTCTAGGAGGGGTTGAAATAAAAAGTGTGATTGGTGAAAATTCGGCATATTTTATTCCACCTTTATGCTGAAAACAAAAGAAATTAAAAAACAAACTTAAACTTTAATTATTATCATTTTCCTTTAATTTTCTTTTTAGTCTTAACTAGAAAGAAAAATGTAGCAAACTTTTTTGGAAGAAAAATCCCCGGGAAGGGTTGAGGGAACGTTCGAGATAAAACCAGGATCCCGGAAAGTGTAAGCAGTGACGAACACGTTCAAGAAATTAAAGCCGGTGCAACATAACGTCGTTGGAGCTAGAAAATAATATTCCACCTTCGTATGACGAATAGTGTTGTTTTGTATTTTGTATATTATTTCACTTTTAATAGTATCTAAATATTATTTTCATTATATAAATCAATGTAGGCCTACAATAAGTTATTATTATTAATTATATAATGTGAATATACCCCCAAAAATCGTATCAAAGAGATTGGTGCCTCATCCCGAATACTAACATGACTAAGTACCAGAATCATTTCCGCCATTTTGGATTGACCATATTACCTGCACTTATGTGCATTCAATGCCTCAATGCACCCCTCCACTACAACAAACTGATCTGTACACGCTAGTATGATCAAAATGAAACTATAAGCTTACTAAATATAGGCTTCAAACCATTGGCGGCGATCCGGGGGGGGGGGGGGGGGGGACGTGCCCCCCCTCGATTTTTAAAGCGTCACATTTTTTTATGTAGTGATTAGCTTGTGAAGCTGATAAAGATAATAAATACAATGCTAAATGTTATCATAAGGCACAATTTTCGTCTCGCGCTTTGCGCTCGCAAACATTTCCGTTAGTTTCAGCATTATGTGCGAAGTATGCGAATTTTTAGTGTATTATTTTTCACTTTCAGGTATTTCCGCCCCCCCTCCCCCCGTCGTGACATGAAATCGCCGCGCTTGCTACAAACAATTGAGGTTACCCCCTTAAACACTCTCTCATCATCACATTCTGTGAAATATAAAATTTGACATCAGGTTTAAAAAAAAACCGTAAGTTTTAACTACTTTATCGATTTCAGCAATATTCTCAGGGAAATTTCGGCATCAGATTCTGTAACGACGATAGATTTTTCGTATACAATTCATGTGATCAACATTATGACGCTCACACCGGTCGACGGTGACGACATGATTTGCTTCAAGTGGCCCATATTATCTGCTAGCCCATAACACCCCAATTCCACCGAGAATTTTGGAGAATCGGTCACTAATCGGACGCAATTTTCAATCCTTCTGGTTACCCACCGAGTGGTCTCATGTCAAATTCTGATGGTCCGACGTGTGATTGTCGACTATCAGGTACTTGTCCGGCGTGTTGGACCCAATCCGAAGAGGCAAAATAGTCCGGTGAGGGAACGAAGCTCAGGCCTTAGTTCGCCATCTGACTGACCGGACACCATTTCCGTTTTCGACCGCGAGTCAATATTGGATATGTGTCAGTTAGTCCGATGTGTATTTTTAATATTCTATTGTTTTCAGCTGTCCGACGTCTGTGGCCGACATCTGATTAAAATCGGGCGATCAGCTACCCATCTTCTTGCAATTAGCGGTTTGCGAAAAGAAGTGTCGTTTTCAACCCGACTGTGGAATGTTTGTAGTAGGGGAGACCGGGGATGGACGTTACAAAATTCACATTTTGGGCCAGATAATTCTAATGAAAGTAATCACACACTCCATTTTGGGTCTGTAGTTAGCATAATATGTTGGCTAAAACCTGAGGAACATAAAACTTGAAAACATGTAAACACTAATTAACTACAGCTTAATTCTGTATACGGGGTAAGTTGTTACACCATACCCGGGGTAATTTGTTACAATGTGTAAATCTCTTATACCATACTTTTGTTTCAACTTTCCAGTTTCTTGGCATCGTTAACAGCAGATCAAGTAGAGCTCTAGAATAGACAAAAGTAATAATAGAAATATCAAAATATTAACACCTGAAAATTGAAACAAAAATCACTTTACATGTGTAAAGTAATTGGGGTAGCTTGTTACATCGACATGGGTAGGTTGTTACCCCATGGGTGATTTCACACATAAAATCAATTGTAGCGAAGCCATTAGGCAGAATTTCAGGGCATGGCTCAGCGGTATATTAGTGACATATTAGTACTACATTCACAATACCAGACTATTATCATGTTCCTTCAGTGGTAAGAACTATTACAAATTTTAATTTTTGTCAAAAATTCACTTGGAACTGTAAAAAAATGGTTTTTGTTCATTTACTGTTTAATAAAACAACGGAGAAACCTCACGACCGGCAGTTTATCACAGCTATATGTGTAGGCTGTATATACATGCCAGTTAGCACGAACTCTCTTGTTCCAACTTAGCACACTGAGAACTGTAACAACTGGCCCGAGTAACATCCATCCCCGGTCTCCCCTATCGGGTCAATGTACGATCGAACTCCAAGTAGTGACTGATTAATTTGATTAGAGTTGGGCCCGTATCAGATGGATGTTGGAAGTGCCAGTTTAGAGTCAGATAGCCCCCAAAATGCATGGATTCGACAAGCCGATGAAAACGGCGGACAGATATCGGGCAGATACCAGTCTCTCATCCGATCTCATGCAAATAATAAAAAATGCAGGATCTCCAAAACAGGCTCCTCGGGTGAGATTTCATCGGAACTCATCAAAATTGACAATTTGGGTATCATATGAGCTCGAGATGAGAGTCCGATTGTCAGTGGAATGGGGTATTACATGCATGTACCCTATCGGGTCAATGTACGATCACCCTCTGAGAAATAATTTATTTATGTGAATAGAGATAATCCTATATCAGATGGATGTCGGAATTGTCAGTTTATAGTCAGGTTACCCTCAAATTACCTTCCGATAGCAATCTTGGCAATTGGATGGATTGGACAAGCCTATGGAAATGACGGGAACATTACAGCTTTATTCTAACACCTGTAGTCATGTATATGGACACACAATTTATACAAAATTGGTATTAATTTATCATTATTCTTCTCTTTCATTGCAGGCCTATGAACTACTGACTCCGACAAACAGGGAAATGCTGGCAAAGTCCATGATGCACAGCGTGGCAACGCAAGGCAACTATTACGTTGCCCGACGGTCAGCTTGCGATGCGGTCAACACATCGCAGCTGATTGTCGATATGTTGAGGAAGGTTAGTATGATTAGTTCATTTATTTTATGATCAATTCCACCAATGCCGATCAAAAGAAAGAATGAAAACCAACAACAAAAATAATTTCCTTTTCCTCTTCATAATAGTCTGACTTCAGTATTTGTGCAATTTATATAATATGAATTGGAATATAGGCCCATTGTACGACAACACAGGAATCGTATAGGGTCATAAATAAACGTATCTGTCTTTGACTTATCCGCAGTGGAACGAAAAATCAACATCAATGCGTTAATCAACTTTTGCAAATTTCGCGGGGAGCCGCTGTGACCATGATAACTTAACGTAACTATCCGAGTTTGGAGGTACACTATCCAGGAAAATTTACACCTCCCGTCCATTTATAAATACAAATACAAATAAATGTATCTAAATATGTTTTATATTCAGAAATGATATATTTACGCATTCTTGCTTATTCGAGGACTTAAGTTCAAGGCCCCCATAGTTAGTTTTCCGAAATTACGTCTTTTTATCTCATTAAGTAATTATGTTAATTTATGAGTGAAATCATTCTTTATGAATAATAACTTCATTTTATTGTTATCATGGTTATATTTATTTCTTATATAATTTCTTTGTTTTAACTAAGACCTTTTTGTTTTTGTTTATTTTTAGGAGGCACAAATTATTGTAGAGCCTTTTGAAGCATAATTATGCTAAAATATATCAATTTCAGCCAATGAATTAAACAAATGGAAAATAATAAAAAATAAAAAAATCGATCGGTGGAATGGTCTCGAAAAATGACGAGGGGGGGGGGGTGGGAAACCGGAGCACAACGATGTTGCTTGAATAAACAAAAGTTATTTCTCTTTTATTACGAACCGTATACTTAAGTTATAGTGAAAAGAATTATTTCATCAAGAGTAATATTTTCTTCTTTCTAGGGAAATGAGTCGACAAGCGGTTCCGAGGAGACACAGGTATATTGCAAAACATATATAGTACACCCACTTAGCACTAATAATGCAACTAAGCTAATTGCATGCATATATATATATATATATATATATATATATATATATATATATATATATATATATATATATATATATATATATATATATATATATATATATATACAAGTCTTTTATATGTTTTCAAACTTCACTCAAGACCATAGACAGGGTAGATTTGTCGAAAATTTGTAAATATTCTGAAAAGGGAGACTTGTCCATTTTCATTCCTGAGACCAGTAAATATTCAGACACGGGCACTCTAAAAATGACATATAGGCGGGGATGATCATTGAATAAAATTATCAAAGAGTAGTCAGACTTCTCGGCAAACTATTTACATGTTTTCATTATCCGTGTGGCAAATTAAATATGGTCATAAGAAAACATCACAAATGCTAATGAGACAAAAACATCACGCACAGAAGAAGAAAAGAAAAAAATCATACGCCTTTGGTAAGGAGGATGCGTGCAAAAATCAGAGGTCGTGAATATTCAGCAAAATGTAATAAAAGTGGGAACATTTTTTATTTCTATTGTAAACTGCCTCTTATAGAAACGACAAAAACTCAACAGTAATTTGGGAATTCGGTGGAATAAATTGCATTAAATCGTCTTTGCAATACGGCACTAAATTTTCCTTGGCAACGATAGAAATAAATTTATCTTCTTCGGGTGTTCCTCCTTTTGACTTTCACTGTAGTGCAATACCTTTTGGGTCATTTTTAATTTGCTACAAGGATGATGGAAACATGTTAACAGTTTGTGGAGAAATATGACTGCTCCAAAATAATTTCATTCATTTATAATCCCCACCTCTTAAAATGTCATTTCTAGAGGTCTTTGTTTAATTGTCGCCCCTTTGTTTAAAAAGTGCAACTGTCTGAGTATTAAAATTATCATATTTTAGAATATACAAAAAAATTTCTACAATAAATCAAAGACTTGTAAATGTGAAAATATGCACGCATTCAGCTATGTTACAATGCCAGTGCTAAGAGAGTGCATTATGACCTATCCTGTGAATGAATGAAAATAATTTGGGATTTGATGTCCGCCTCTCATTAAAAAGAAAGAAAAAAAAAAGAAGTTATGATTCCAAAATTCAAAATGTTTATTTCGGACAACTAAACTCAGAGAAAATT
Source organism: Paracentrotus lividus (assembly GCA_940671915.1). NCBI lineage: Eukaryota > Metazoa > Echinodermata > Echinoidea > Camarodonta > Echinidae > Paracentrotus > Paracentrotus lividus. The sequence goes on from CALNVZ010000002.1 coordinate 48,881, forward strand.
AATGACACCAATACACATTAACTAAATCACAATTAATGCAAATGCCGTTATCTCAGGGCCGTGGAGCCGGGGGGGGGGCTGGGGGGGGGGGAGGGCTTCAGCCCCCACTTTTTTTTCAGACACCGTGTACAAAACGGGAAAAATGACCATACATTTGGATTTTTTTTTAGCCTGTTCAGCCCCCACCCCCCCCCCCACTTCGGCTCAGCCCCTCTACTTTCAAAAACGCTCCGCGGCCCCTGGATAACATTGTCCATTAGGTTTATGTTCTAGACTCATTTTTAATAATGCCTCTTTCTCTGTCTTGAGATGTTTAAACAAGTGAGGTATCAAGTCTGTATCCCACAGTAAACTATTATTCCATGAAGTGGCCCTGTCTCATTTTAATAATCATCAGGTCACAACAGTTCATGGCACTAGACTTTTGTAAACGTTATCATGACCAAAATACAGTTTTTGACAAGTCTTCTCATCGCAAAGACTATAGCATTACAATATTATAATTATAACATCAGATATCACCAATCACCACACTCTCTTTTCCTTTTTCAGACCATATCTGGTCGACAACCCATGTTCCTAGGCATGAGGCAGGGCAGACACAGTATGATGCAAGACAAGACAAAGTGGTCTATTACGTTGCGGACCATGCAATTAATATCCATCTAGTTTTTGAGATATGTTACCCGTCTCTGAAAATAATCATATTCTTTTGATGCATTTTGTGTAGGCAGATGAAAAATAACGGAATAAGATTTGAAAGTCCAAAGTTTACTGTTATTTTGTAGTTGATATTGTGTAGATTGATTTTTGAACAATTCAATATGCTTTACACAATATTGTATGCAAACTAGGTATAATTACTTAGTATTCTATATTTGCATACTCAATTAATGATAAATTGTAATTCTAATTTTTATTTTGTATTTGTAACACAACCAGGGCTTATGAATGAACCCTGAATGTTACAATTTGTGTTTGGGATATCAAATATGAAATTTCGGGGAGGGGGAGGGGGTTGATAGAAACATAAAAACAGAAAAGTTATCTTCATACAGGAAACAGTTATGAAATATCATGATAAGATTCATGATTATATTGACCGGAGCAGAGTAGATTGGTTTTAATGTAAATAACAATGTAGTGTGAACATTTTGTAAATTGAGCCTTTAGGGAGTGTTAAATATGAATCATGAAATGATAACTCAGGTGTTTTGTTACAGGGCGCGATCCAGGGGAGCACCCTAAAGGCAAAAAATAAATAAATAAAATAATAAAAAAAAAAAATAATAAAAAAGTAAAAATGGACGTACTTTGATGGCTGAAGGCTCCCCAAAAATAACACCTACCCCCCCCCCCCCTCCCGCTTATCGCTTCGGCATGTTTGTGACGTGAAAAAAAAAATGAAGTGTAACCTTTTGGCTCGCCCGGTGTAACCCCCAAAAATTGGGTGTTCATAAAATCGGAATTCCGATTCTGCCTCCCCCCCCCCCCGCTGTA
>CALNVZ010000002.1:50405-75380 GCA_940671915.1 Paracentrotus lividus
AAAGAATATCTTAGGAGACGATGCACGAACTACGTTGAAGTAAGGGAAATTACAGCCATACAATAGATCAGGACAAAATTAGACAAATACAAAACACAGCGCCAGACGAAGGGGCAAAGACACCCAGCTGAGGCATCACTCGCTGTAAATCTGCAAAGGTACCATCCCACAAAGGTCACACAATGTTCCACTCATCTACGCTGGATGCGGTGACCCCAGCAAAGGTGCATATCGTTAAAAACATACATATAGATTTAAATATATTGTATGAGATAGTGTTTGACCCGCAGCAAAGTAACAGTTCTAAACTAGCCTATGTACACCAATCACGACTAACAGTATTCTTTTTACCTTCAATCTGTCTTTGCTCGGATTCACTGTTAGTTGCAATAGTAAGGGACAGAGAACACAGAACCTAATAGAGCGGATATAGACTTAAAGAGTAGTCCTTGACGCCGAGATACCTAAAACTCAACAAAAAGTATATATACTGACATTGTATGACTATGTTATTTTAGATAAACGCGGTAGAAAATATTTGTGCTACGCAAATTATATTTAGTATTGAAACGACAAAAAGATGTCACCTTACAAAGTGAATGCCACGTACAAATCAACATTACTACACAATAATAATGTTAGCATAGCACAATCAACTCTCTATAGGCTATATACTTACAGAAAAAATAAACAAAATAATAAAAGCTATGTTTACCTATATGTAGACATTATTACATCAAATCAAATTAAATGATAGACATTAGAAATGTCTAAATGCAATCTGAGTTTTATTATATGTATTTTGATTAAAACAACCAACCACATGTAGGTTAGATGAAATGAAGGCCAATGGTGTTAATGTGTAAAAAATTTTAGAATGGTGAGAATATAAGTTCCAAAAATATAATGCACACGTAGAATAACACTAATTGTCGGCTGAACGTGGCAAGGCAGGAGTGTTATAGTGGCAGACGCTAGTGGGAAAGAGGCATCACAAACACGCTGTTGATATGAAACATTAAAACAGAAAGTATCTTCATTACGGAGAACGTGATGATACTGGATAGCAAGGTATACACAAAAAGTAATGTATAAGATTCGTAATAGATTCAAATAATTCAAATGAATGTATAATATATTGTCCGCCATAACCTCGAACGCCAGGACAAGTCACGCAGAATTGCGTATTTCGGACACACATGAACCTAAATAATACAAAGTGTAAAAGACTCGCACTGTGAAACAATCATTCGCTAATTGAGCTTGAACTTACGGGAGTGATAATACAAAATAATATTGATACTCAGAAAAAGTCATAACCATGAATGATAAGGCAGAACTTGCCGTGTAAGATGGTATATTACATGCTTACCCATCATCAGAAAGCAAGAGTACAACAGCTTGACCATATGGTCCAAGAGCGAGGTTAGCGATCCCAGCTCACACTACAATTAGACGACATACCAAAAATAAATAAGATAAAAATATAAAAAACTCGGAATAATTCATACACAGAAGCTACACATCAGATGGTAAATAGAAGAAGCCGTTTACTTGTTATGGAGCGCTGAATGCATCCACACAAAAGGACTAACATACATCGTCCTCAATCCACATGCAAAGACAACTGTCAACAACTGAAAACCGAAACGGAACACAAAAATAACCCCCCCATAATGAGAGTAGTATCCCAAAGAAACCTATCTAAAATCTGCCAGACTGGGAGAAAACAAAATAGAAAAAAGAAACACTGGCACACAAGTGCGACAAAAAATAATCGGCGCACCGAAAGCACGGAGACAAACGCAACACAATGCCAGACCGATGTCAAAAATAATAAACCAAGAAGCAAACAACATCAGAAACCTCAAAAACTAGTGTATAAAACACGACAAAAGAAAAAGTCCAAAAACAGAAAATAAACAAAATGAGTCATGCCAAAGCATACTAAATAAGAACCCACCCACGCAGAGGTACGGACGACGCCACCACATAGCAACGTACGAAAACAGAAGCAATGAATCAAAAAAACGAAAAAAAAAACCGCACGACTTCAAGCAGCATGCTCCCCCCCCCAGCAGAAAATAAAAAAAAAAAAAAAAAACGACGGAAAAAACAAACAAAGGAAACACGAAAACCGCGGGCGACACCAGAACGGATTAAAAGATAAAACGAAATCGAAAGAAATGCATCCCCACTGCACCAATAAACGTCCTACAACATCCAACCAAAAAACCACGGTCACACGAAGATACCTACAGAGCGGAAAACAAGCACCAAAATCATCCAAGAAAGCGAAATAAAACCGACAAGGCGGAATGATGAACTGCAGAGACGCCGACACACAAAGACCAGCATAGCAGATAACGAAAGCACGACACCCCAAAAAAAGTAATGAATCCAACAAGCAGAGCCCAACAAGCAACAAGCCACTGGAAACAAGGCCCCCAGATAACGTAGCATCGTCGACCTGTTAGAGCAGCAAAAAACCAAAAAAGCAAGATACAAAAGCGATAAACACACAAAGAAAGCAACAAGACAAAAAACTACAAAGAACGGAAAAAATAAAAACGCGACAGAACAGAGAACAATAACAGGAAGAAAGATAAAAAAAGATAAGACCCAAAAAACCGCAACATCTAAAAAACAATCAGAAGATGGCAAAGTATAAATCATAGCGAAATAAAAAACAGCAACCATAGAAATAAAGCCTTACCAACAAAAAAAACTGATATCAATACCAAACACTACAAAAAACAACAAAACAAACAATGAGCAAAAAATAATAAAAAACAACGCGCAACATGAAACGCTAGTGCCAGAAGGAATTCAAACAAAGACGACCACAACAGAGATAAAGACATACTAGAAAAAGGAAGATTCAAATTCCCTAGAAACACGATATAAACACAGGAGATAAAAAACAAAAGAAAAAAAGTAGAACGAAGCAGGACCGTAGGATTAAAGAAGACAGCAAAACGAACGAAAAACAAATTTCGATAAACAAAGAGAAACTGCGACAGATCTACACACCTCAAGAAAAGCCAGAGTGAAGTAACCAACCTAAAAAGCCCGCCCAACAATCAAGAAAGAAACTACACCCCCCATATCCCAAATACATACTCGATAAGAATAAAACTCAAACATAACAATCCATAGCAAGAAAAAATAACGCAACACCTGACATACCACGCTGACGATCTCAACATGACGAATATATACCCCAATAATATGAGATACGGATAAACTACCGAGCACATAGAATAAGTAACCACGCACAACCCCAATCTGACATCCATTAGCCGTATAAAACAAAAAAACACCCGCCAAGAAAAACGGGGGGACCACTAAGAAGGATGGACCACCCCTAAATGCATACTAGGATAAGCCCCCCCCCCCCCCCCCCCCCCTCGTCCGCTTATCATTTCGCTTGGGCAGGGTCTAAACTGTGACGTGAAAAAAAAAAAAATGTGTAACCTTTTGGCTCGCGCCGGTGTAACCCAAAAATTGGGTGTTCATAAATCTGAATTCCGATTCTGCCCCCCCCCCCCCGCTTGTAAAGGAAATCCTGGACCGCCACTTGTGTTATGGCGCCAAGGCCAGGCCAGACTGCGTTGTAATCGACAGGCTAGGACACACATGCAATTATACCTCTCAGGATGTAATTAAATTAGATTATTTTTGCTCCCTTTACCAATGCTTAGTTGCTAAAATATATTATCATCTCCTATTATCATTTCCAGCATAGTTCGACGACCTCAGCGTCTCTCTCTTCAACACCAGAAGCAGAGGAGATAGAGGTATGTTGAAAGACATAGTACATGTAATGTATTATGTCCTATCCTGTGAATGAATGAAAATAATTTGGGATTTGATGTCCGCCTCTCATTAAAAAAACAAACAAACAAATTTATGATTCCAAAATTCAAAATGTTTAGTTTGGACAACTATGGATAGCATATTACAAGTTATCTTGATGATGAGAAAACATAATGCCACCATACACATTACTAAATCACAATTAATCCAATGGCAGTACCCTAATCATGCAAATGGTTTACCAACTCGCACTTTAATTTAAGGTGCAACTTTCATCCTCTGGGTTCATAGCTTGCACGATATGGGTAGCAAATTCTAACTTTAAGGAGGATTAATTTGCACCAAAAGGGTTTTTGTTCATGCAGGAGTTAGACATTAAATTCTTTAAAGAAGGTGATAGAAACAGAATAAACAAAAATTATCTTATTACACGAAATAGATATAACATGTTATAATAATCATGACCGTGACCGCGTTGATTAGTAAATAACAAAATGGTGTCAACATTTGTTAAAGAGCATTTAAGAAGTGGGGAAAAAAAAAGCAATAACAAGACTCTAAAGTTTGAAACCAGTCCAAAAGTTTGAATTATAATTTGCCTAATCTACTATCATCTCTGTTGTATCACGTGGGTTGTAATGGAGATAACATTGTCCATTAGGTTTATGTCTAGACTCATTTTAATAATGCCTCTTTCTCTGTCTTGAGATGTTAAACAAGTGAGGTATAGTCTGTATCCCCACAGTAAACTATTATTCCCATGAAGTGGCCTGTCTCATTTTAATAATCATCAGGTCACAACAGTTCATGGCACTAGACTTTTGTAAACGTTATCATGACCAAAATACAGTTTTTGATCAAGTCTTCTCATCGCAAAGACTATAGCATTACATATTATAATTATACATCAGATATCACCAATCACCACACTCTCCTTTTCCTTTTTCAGACCATATCTGGGTCGACAACCCATGTTCCTAGGCATGAGGCAGGGCAGACACAGGTATGATGCAAGACAAAGACAAAATGGTCTATTACGTTGCGGACCATGCAATTAATATCCATCTAGTTTTTGAGTTATGTTAACCGTCTCTGAAAATAATTTATTCTTTTTATGAAATTTTGTGTAGGCAGATGAAAAATAACGGAATAAGATTTGAAAGTCCAAAAGTTTACTGTTGTTTTGTAGTTGATATTGTGTAGATTGTTTTTGAACAATTCATTATGCTTTACACAATATTGTAATGCAAACTAGGTATATTACCTTAGTATTCTATATTGCATACTCAATTAATGATAAATTGTAATTCTAATTTTTATTTTGTATTTGTAACACAACCAGGGCTTATGAATGAACCCTGAAATGTTACAAATTTGTTTGTGGATATCAAATATGAAAATTTCGGGGAGGGGGGAGGGGGTTGATAGAAACATAAAAACAGAAAAGTATCTTCATTACAGGAAACAGTTATGAAATATCATGATAAGATTCATGATTATATTGACCGGAGCAGAGTAGATTGGTTTTAATGTAAATAACAAAGTAGTGTGAACATTTTGTAATTGAGCCTTTAGGGAGTGTTAAAATATGAAACATGACATGATAACTCAGGTGTTTTTATTATGGCGCCAAGGCCAGGCAGACTGCTTTATCGACAGGCAGACACACATGCAATTATCCTCTCAGAATGTAAATAAATTATTTTTGCTCCCTTTACCAATGCTTAGTTGCTAAAATATATTATCATCTCCTATTATCATTTCCAGCATAGTTCGACGACCTCAGCGTCTCTCTCTTCAACACCAGAAGCAGAGGAGATAGAGGTATGTTGAAAGACATAGTACATGTAATGTATTATGTCCTATCCTGTGAATGAATGAAAATAATTTGGGATTTGATGTCCGCCTCTCATTAAAAAAACAAACAAACAAATTTATGATTCCAAAATTCAAAATGTTTAGTTTGGACAACTATGGATAGCATATTACAAGTTATCTTGATGATGAGAAAACATAATGCCACCATACACATTACTAAATCACAATTAATCCAATGGCAGTACCCTAATCATGCAAATGGTTTACCAACTCGCACTTTAATTTAAGGTGCAACTTTCATCCTCTGGGTTCATAGCTTGCACGATATGGGTAGCAAATTCTAACTTTAAGGAGGATTAATTTGCACCAAAAGGGTTTTTGTTCATGCAGGAGTTAGACATTAAATTCTTTAAGGAAAGTGATAGAAACAGAACAAGCAGAAATTATCTTCATTACACGAAATAGATAATAATCATGACCGTAGCAGCATAGATTAGTATCATGTAAATAACAAAATGGTGTCAACATTTGCTATTGAGCCTTAGTAGAAGTATTAAATGGAGAAACATTAACAAGTCTGTAAAGTAATCTATCAGGATGTTTTTATTATTAATCTTCTGACGTGTTACATTCTCTTTTATTGTGCAGGGCCTCATCTTGCTCGAGGTATGTCATTTCAATCATTTGCAACTAAAAAGGAAGTTATACAATAGTATTTTTCCTCGATAACATATCATTATTATCTGTAAAATTATTTGACTGCGGAAAACTTTAAGACTTTGATTAAAGCAAAGGACTTCAAAACAATTAATTTGAATAGTAATTTAGATCAGAGAATGATAAAGTACAGAGCCCCTTCTTCTTCTTTCAAATCCAAGTATAAGCCTCCTGCTCGGATCAAGTCGGCATATGTACTTACTATTCTTATGGTACATTTAGAGCCATATGGCACCGTGACCAACGTTCGAAATTTAAAGAATTGAAGTCAAGGACAATTTGGGGTAAAAAATGCAATCTTGTGATAGTATTTATCACTATAACCATAATGTATATCACGAAACATGCAACACGAAATTAATCGTATTATGTATAAATATTAAATATTTCATCTGCTCTATAACCATTCATGAAAATCAATGATTTATCCTATACAGGAAGTCAACGTAGGAGGCGACCAAGAATGGAAGCCAACCAAGATGGAACTGGATTCCTTGATGTTGAATGTAATTAAACTTTACCAAATTAAAATCAGCGGTGTTGTTGAAATGGAATAAGAATCCGGAATTCACAGTGGGTCAATATCACTATAAAAGAAAAAAAAAAAAAAAAATGAAGTTATTATTATTATATCTTCTTAAATGAAATTTAAGGGATATAGGAGCGAGGCCTATTAAAATTTCTTGTTAATTTCAAGGTGCTGGAAACAGTGGATGCAATATGCATAATACATTTTGATAAATTGTCAAATTTAAGCTATTTCTAGTATACGTTGGTGAATATCTATATGTTGGTATTGCAGGTCGACTTTTAAATTTTGTTCATTTCGTTTAAAGTATTGCATTGTATTGTATTTATTTATTCACGGAAAAAAATCACAATCTGTCAAACAGACTGCTTTTAAGCGAGTCCGTGTCGGTACAAATACATATGTGTAAAGTAAACAATATTACCGAAAATTAAACTACTTAAGTTAACATTGAAAATAAATTACTTAAATGTATAAAAATTGAAATTCAGATACGACAAATATAAACCATATATAGAAAATGACTAGCAAACTTACTTTAACAGATGAAAATAACATGTTGAGGCCACAAAATAACTAAATGAAGAATATCAAATTCCCCTCCTCCCCCTTCGGATGTATTGTCAAATTGATTGGAGAGTTACCGTAAAAATGATAAGATGATGGTATGAATAAATTATTGTAAACTAAAATTTTCATCCGCTTAGACTGTGCCAAAACGCCGACTTCTGAGCAAAACAGCAGAAAATGAATTGGAGGTAAGACTTATTGAGGCGGTAATGGCATCAAACAGCAAGATTGATGGCGGGAGAAAGAAAGATTTGAGATTTTTGGTAAGTATGAATAAATGTATCTTCAAGCTTTTGATTCTAAAAAACAATATTGGGATGCTTTACAAAATGCTTTCAACTGCTTATTCTCATCTATTATGTATCATGTATGTTCAAATGTCACAGCCTCCCCCCCCCCCAAAAAAAAAACAACAACAAACAAACAACAACAAAAAACAAAACAAAACAAAACAAAATAAAAAAAATGAAATGAAATAACATTTCAAAAAAATAAAAATAGATAAATGAATAATAATAATAAAAAAAGAAATAATAATAATAATAATAATATAGGATTTCCCAGTCAGTTTCAGAAGCTCGTCACTCCATTTGATAAGTGGTTCATTCAAGTTAGGACGATTTAGCTTTCAGTCATTTTCCGGAGATCATATTCCCTTTTCCAGCAATCAATTACATGTTTAATTTGTTCAAATTCCGATTAAGTGCACTATATACGTAAAACAGTAATTCAATTTAGCAGAGACGCTGTTATGATTGCGCAATAAGGCCTTAATATAAGCGGCATTTAAATTCATTCCGAGCTTTCAACTAACAGTAATTAGCATTCAAATTAGGACTTAAATTTATAACTGCAGGAAATGTTTTTGTTCTTAATCATATATATATTTTTTTTTCATCAAATGTTCGCAAATTGGTATTAGCATCAACCGTAAATGAGTATGTACCCTATATTACGGCATGTACTTAAAGGTAGTATCAGACTTTTTCACAAATTGCGAAAACAAATGCAACTTAACATAACTGTAGAATATGATCGACCTATACTGTCTATTCAATCTTACTGTCATAAGTTGCCGAGATCAGTAATACGAAACGAAAATCTGACTACCAATCTTGACCAGCTCTCCATCAACATCGTTGATATTACAGCGCGTGCGGCAGTACGGACCGCACACAGCAATATACACACACGGCGCATGAGCGTGCATTATTCTCTGCGCTAACGGTCAGCGGTTCGCACGGTATATTTTTCGAGGTTCGAAAAAATAGGAATGAATTTGATAATCGCAATATAATGACAAACATACACATTTGAGCTTAATTATTTTGTGGAAAGATGTAGTCATTGGTATACTACTATATCCTCTCAAAATCTAGAAATTTAATATTTCTGCCTGCAAAAGGCTGACACTACCTTTAAGTATGATATACATTTTTCCAGTTATTAATTAGTTCATGAAATTCTTCCCCCCCCTACATTTTCTCTTTTTACCCAGGTAACCATTTTTTATCTTGCATAATTACATAGTCAACACACAAAAACTCTTCCACATAACAAATTAATTCATGCGCTCATTCGGGGGGGGGGGGGTAGGCGGACAGGGGGTAGGCGAACAGGGGCGCCAAAAGATGAGAAAGAGAAATCGTTGAAAGAAAAAAAAATGGAAAAAGAGCGGGAAAGGGGAAAGGAAACAGAGGGGAAAAAGGGCGTCGTAATGGTCGCCAATTCTATCTTAAATTTAGGGGGCGCCAAATCAACTTTAAACTAAGGGGCGCCAAATAAACCTTAAAAATTAGGGGCGCTATACTGATCTTAAACTATAAGGGGGAGCTATTTCGATCTTAAATTTAGGGGCCGCCAAAATTGATTTTGAATTAGGGGCGCCTGAAACTTTTGGGCGACATATTGGCGTTAATTCGATGATAGATACAGGGGCGCCAAATCGGCCTGAAGCTAAGAGGCGCCAGATTGACCTTAAACTTAGGGGTGCCATAATGATCTTTGATATTTTATTCTAAAGTAATTAACCAAAACTTAAAAAGAAATGTTAAAAATGATCTAAATCTCAATAAAGAGAAAACGTTATATTTTTCATTATCATTCATTATTATTATTATCGTTATTATTATTATCATTATTATTATTATTTTTCTTATAGAATAGATATAAAGTTCAGAAAAGAAATCGCTATTTTTAATGATCAGTCTAGAAGTAAAAAGGAATTTAAAACGATTTGCCAAATTGTATACCAACTTGGTTTAACCAATGCCAAAGTTGATTGCCTGAGCGCGGATTTGATTGCGGGATCGCACGCATTCCATCCGATTTACTCATTTGATTGCTTTTGAGGGGATTTTGATTTGAAGGCTCTTAATACCAAAGCGAAGGAACTAAGTTGGAATTTGAATGATGAATTTGAAGCAGTAGAAAATATTTGGGAATTTGAATGAACTGATTACCGAATGAAGTGACAAACTTCCGAAACTGAGTGGGAAATCCTATAATGAAAATAATAACAACATTAACAACTACATAAACAACAACAACAAAACAATAACAACAACAACAACAACAATACTACTACTACTACTACTGCTAATGATAATAATAATAAATAATAATAATAATAATAATAATAATAATAATAATATAATAATAATAATAATATAATAATAATAAATTAATAATAATAATTAATGTTGAATTATTATCATAGATAGGCACTATTTTAATTTATGATTTCCCAGTCAGTTCCATTTCATAATCGGTTCATTCAAATTAGGACGATTTTGCTTTCAATCGAATTTCCGGAGTTCAGATTCATTTTTGCAGCAGCCAAGTACATATTTTACTTGTTCGAATTCCGATTAAGTGCACTAAATTGAACAGTTATTCAAGTTAGCAGAGACGTTTATATGAATGCCCCCAAAAGCAGTATTCAAATTCATTGCAGGAATTCAACTTACAATATTTAGCAATCAAATTAGAGCTTTAATTTATAGCTGCAGGAAATGTTTGCTTTGTCGTGGGGTTTTTTCACCCCACTTTTGCGAATTGCTAGTAGCAGTGATTGTGGATGAGTATGTAAATTATAAAATACGATACATACTTAAGTATGAAATTTGTTTCTTCTCAGTTGTTAATTACTTCATGACAGAATTTTCTATTTTTATCTCTTTATTTTATTTATTTATTTATTTATTTTTGTAATTTTTATTTCGTCTTCAATTTCCCTTTTATTTTTTTTGGTTTAAATTCATGTAACAATTTACTTTGCATAATTACATGTTCAACGGACAAGAAATCTCTCTGGGTCAAACGCCCCCCCCCCTCGCCGAGTAGGCACGCAAGGGGCGCCAAAGAGAGGAGAAATGGAAAGAAAAAAGATAAGAAGGAAAAAAGAGGGGAAGGAAAGCGAGAGGAAAAAAGATAAAGAGAGAGAACAAGGGGTAGAGGATGAAAAAAAATAAGGGAAAAGGGGGTGTCAAATTTACCTTAAACTTATGGGGCGCCATATTGATCTTAATATAAAGCGCCCAATACGATTTTGAATTTAGGGGGGGTGCGCTAATTCGACCCTAAATTAAGGGGGCGCCAAATCGACCTTAAATTAAGGGGAGTCAAATCGAACTTAGGCGACGCCAAATTAAGCTTAAACGTAGGGTGCCAAATTGACTTGAAGCTAAGGGGCGCCAAAATTGACCTTAAATTAAGGTGTGCCATGTTGGCTCCAATTCGATCTTGGATTTTGGATGCGCCAAATTGACCATTACATTTGGGGCGCAAAATCAACCTTAAACTAGTAAGTGTCCCCAAATTGAACTGAAAATTATTGGGGCGCCAAATAGACCTGATACTAAGGAGGGTTCCAAAGTGATATTTGACGTTTTATTCTAAAGTAACTAACCAGAGCTTTAAAAAGAGAGGAAAAGGGGCACAATTAATGAGAATGTTTCATTCTTGGGTAATCACAGATCAACAGAAAAGAAATTTTTAAAATGATCTAAAGCTCACCAAAAAGGAAAAATTATGTAAAAGTTTATTCTGGAGGAACGGATCTAGAGCTTCAAAAATGGGAAATCGTTACTTTAAATGTTGAACTCGAAAGTATCCGAGAGTTTTAAACGATTTGCCAATGTCGAAGTTGATTGCCTAATCGCGGATATGATTGCGGAACAAAAGGCACTTCAGCCAATTCATTAATTTGATTGCTTATGACGGATTTTTATTTGAATACTTTACATTCCAAAGCGAACAAATTTAGTCGGCATTTGAAAGGCGAATTTGACGCTGTCGAAATATTTATGGAATTTGAATGAACTGATTATCAAATGGGGGTGACGACCTTCCGAACTGACTGGAAAATCCTATAGGGGAGACCGGGGACAAATGTAACACGGGCAATTGTAACAGAGGCTCCCATTCCTAGCAGAAACACTCTATAAACTTAAAATTTGTAGAAGAACATGCGCATTTAATCGCTTCCACATGCTGTATGAGTGTTAGCAGATTTAACGGTTCGTGGAACTTTCTACAGCGGAAAAACCGTTTTTTGAGCATAAAAGTAATATTTCACATTACCCATTGTTTTTCTTCTGGACAAATATGTGGATGAGCCACGGCTGTCATTTTTGTATATTTAGAAATTATGTTCTTAGGCCATATTTTGCTAAAGTTTCAACGACGAATACCGAAGCAAAGATAGAAAAAAATCTCTCCAAATATGGTCACCTCTGCCAGGGGCAATTGTAACAAGCTGTTACAATTGCCCTTGTTTCTGTTAAAGTAACTCCCGTAGGAACTCGGTAAAGCAGATTTCCGCCTGAATCAACACCAAGCTATTAAATAACCAATCAGGGGCGCGGAGCGTTTTTGGAAGTGGAGGGGCTGAGCGGCAAGTGGGAGGGGAGTGGGGGGGGGGGGGTTGCTGAACAGACTAAAAATCACAAATGTATGGTCATTTTTCCGTTTTTGTACACGTTCGCTGACGAAGCCCTCTCAGGCTCCGTGGCCCCTGCAAATTACATAAAAAACATTACAATTGTCCCGGAATTGTTGCTTCCTGTAAACATAATTAAAACATAATCAGAAACCTCTGAACCATGGACTGTATTGAGACGTCTCCAAGACGTCTCCGCGACAATTTATAAAAAAATAAATAAAAAAAAATTCCGTCTCCGAAATTCAGGAGACGTCTCGGAGACGTCTCTATACTATTTATCCGTCGGGAGACAAGATTCCTATTCTGTCGCGGAGACGTCTCCGCGAAGTGAGATAGCACCCTTAGCTCAAGCATCATAACTTTGAATGTATTTTCAATTATAATGCTTTTACAAAAACAAAAGGTAACAACATCTATAACCTCCGACATGAAAATTAGGGTGGTATCTCACTTCGCGGAGACGTCTCCACGACAGAATAGAAATTTCGTCTCTGCGATGGATAAATAATATTAGAAACGTATCCGAGACGTCTCGGAGACGTCTCCTAAATCTCGGAGTCGGATTTTTTTCATAAATTGTGGCGGAGACGTCTCGGAGACGTCTCCGCGATATTGGAGACGTTTTAATACATTCTGTCCGTCGCGAAAACAAATTTTCTATTCTATCGCGGAGACGTCTCCGCAAAGTGAGATACCAAGAGCCTCAAGTTTTTATTCTTGTTGTTGTTGTTTTTTTTTTAAAAATAATTTATATTACTTTACTGGAAAAAAAAAAGTAAAAAAATATGAAGAGAGTGACCATTACGTTCTTTTAATGCCAAGATCGTAAATAGGAGTAGACTTGAATATAAAGAAAAATAGCAAAGAAAAGCCTCGTTGATAAGCTCAAGTATCAGAACTTTATAACTTTGAATGTATTGTCGATTATTATGCTTTACAAAAACAAAAGGTAAGCATACCTACAATCTCAGACATGAAAATTCAATAACTTTGAACATATCTGTCTAATACGTTTTGTTAGAAATGCAATGAAATATTGATATTTTCCGAAAAAAGTGCCTTTAGTTTGTTTATCATTTGTTTCACTGTAATCAGAGCCTCAAGTTTGTTATTCTTTTTTTTAAAATAATTTATATCACTTACTAGAGAACTTCAGAACTTCATAACTTTGAATGTATAATCAATTATAGTTCCTTTTTTTACAAGGACCAAAGGTAACCTTATCTATGAGCTCAAACATGAGGAATAAATAACTATGAACATATGATTTTATTTCATTTTATTCGTCGAGTGTTTATGGTATAACACATAAAAGAAACACTGACAGGATAGCCCATGAAAACCGAAAAGGCCTATTTACAATGGGGTCATATAAAATGGGAAAGAGAATAGGGACCCCCCCCCCGACTTGTTTTTTTCTTATTAAAAAACGCACATATTAAAAGAGAAAGAAGAAAGAGGAAGGGAGAGAAAGGGAGAGGCGGAGAGAGAGAGAGAGAGAGGGAGGGCAGATAGGAAAGTAAAAAAGTAAAGAGGGAGTGAATGAAGAAAAAAGAAAGATAGAAAGAAAGAAAGAAAGACAGAGGAGAGAGAGGGAGGGATGGCATTCCCCATAAAAAATAAACATATATTTTCAATATGATACCTGATAATATATGTCCAATACGTTTTGTTAAAAGGGCAAAGACATATTGATTTTGCCAGGAGAAAAAAATGGCGTAAATTTTGAAGATTGATTTTACAAAAAAAAAAAAAAAAAAAAAAAAAAAAAAAAAAAAAAAAAAAAAAAGCTGTCATTTTTACTTCTTCTCAGAAATGTATCACTTTATTTTGCAAGAATGCGTTATAGTCAAAAGGCGTAAGCCTAACATAAAGTGTTATACAACAGTTGTCAGTTAAAAGATATATTGTGTACAAAGTAGATAAAGAACCAAAGTAGATAAAGAACCAAAATATGAATTAATGAAGGTTCTATAATTCTACAGTTAAAGGGTGAAGCCACAACCTAAAAAAAAAAAAAAAAAAAACCTATCATAACTTTTGTCCAATTTCATGCATATAACAAGTGGAAAATGTAATATAAATGGGTCAAGCATTGTCATGTTTCATTATAATTAGTTTATGTGGTTAATGATGTTTAATTTGTCATGTGCGTAGCTTTGATAAAGAAAAACAAAATGTTACAAGTTCATGTGTTACAATTGCCCCGCACGTCTGTTACAATTGCCCCTCGTCACGGGGCAATTGTAACACTCGACCTCTTGTTTTGAAATGGTAATGGCTTCAAAATGACTTGTTTTACTTAACCCAAACATATTCATACAAAATGTATGTCAAGCTAAGATATGCATATTTCACTTTATTTAGTTTTAAGCAAGTATTTAGCTTCAATAAAGCTGATAGGTCAAATTTGGAAAAAACTGTTACAATTGCCCCAGGTCTCCCCTACTACCTTCATGACGTAACCCTCTTTCGTTCTCTTTTATGGAAATTCGACAAGCATTATAATTTCACCATGGAGTTTATTGTCGATAGTTGTTGTTATTTTGTATGGCAACGAAGATAAATACTCGTATTGATCTTTTGAGATCATTTACTTTAACATTGGGGTATTTGGGGTATTTTTTATTTATTCATTTTTAAAATTTTGTATAATATAGGATTCATGATTGTATATTAAGATACAAGAGAGTATAGTGTAAAATTAATACAAGTTCATACTTTAACGTTTATAACGTCCGAGGATCATAAACGTTTCATCAACATACATGTATATTATACAAAATAAAGAAAATCCATTTAAAAATTGTTCGATGATTCTAAAAGGCTATTCAGTTCAATATTGGGAATTATTATTGTGTGTGAAATTGATATTAATTAATGAAGAATGTGAATATACCAACAAAATTTATACGCCCCGTGTCATTTGGGGAGTTCTGAAAGTTTACCCCGAAATTATGATTTTGGGTTAACATTACAGTAGTATACCTTATAAAGTTGCAGAGAATTGGGAAAGGTTTCGAAACGTTTCGGAGAGTTGAAAAGAAACTCTGAGAATCTTTCGAAACATTGCATAAATCTAGCGACTTGTGTTCAACCTGATTCGAAATTGCCATCTCAAGGTAACACACTAGGCCCCCCTCCCCCCCCCAAAAAAAATAAAAAAAAAAAAAAAATGAAATAAATAAATAAATAAATAACTAAATAAATAAAAATTAATAATAATAAAAAATAAATAAATAGAAATAAAATAAAAAAAAACAAATAAATTGACGTATGTCTAAGAAAACGATGAAAAATTGTTCCTTCCTATGTGTTGCTCAATAACCAAGACCTACATCTATATAATGAATTTGACTAATTTCGTGATTTTGTATCATTTCTCACAGACAGATAAAATCCACAGGGAGATGGGCCTGAGCGTAAGTTCAAAAAAAATATATGATAAATGCCGGCATCTGTTGAATAATAAGGGCATCCGATACCTGAAGAAATAAATTCTTGGGCCAGTACAAACAACTGCATTCCAAGCATAAACGTTGTTTACCTTTCTACATTGGTATTGGCTATAGTATATAGGCCTAAACAAGTATTTTGATTTGATATTTCCAAATTCAATCAAAATAAATATGACTTTGTAAATAATTAGTACTCGTGTTATATCAAACTGAATTATTTTTATTGTTTGGGTAATTTCTAGGGCTGTTATAATTATGCAGATCAAATGTATTAAGACGGGCAACAATTTTTGACCACCCTTTGAATTTAGAGGTGAAACAAACAAATTTTAAAAGGCACACCCACAAAATATAAGTTTTTTCGGCAAGTTTCATCCTCCATGCAGTCATTTTCATGAATATTCATTCAATTTCAAGCGAAAGTCATGATTCAATTCATTTTTTGAAAACTTTTATTGCAATACTTGCCATTACGTTTATTCTTATTTCGAAACTTTTAATGTATATAAATGTTGCAATCTACATTTTCATCAAACCTTCACCTATAATCAATGTGCTTTTTTTATTCAAAACTCTGGTTTTCTAGGAATTTCTGTTTAGACTGTTTTTCGTTTTAATGATAGCACTTTTTAGAGCACATTACTCTTGGGGTAGGGGCTGACATAGATTTCTACAATATCACAGACTACTATATCAGGTTTACTCATATTGTTCCCAAATTTTGCTTGTATCACTTGTTGATTTGAGCTTTGTCTGTATTCCTTGCTTATATCATTGTAATAATTTAGGCAGTATCATATGGTCGTATTATATTATTATAGCTGTGAACTATTATAAATTATCAATTGTTATCATTTCATTTGTGTTATAATATTAGATTTAATTCTTTGCTGTGACATAATTATTTTCTTATCATAAACTCATATTCGCTTTGCAATCCTGCTTACATTGAACAATATTTTGTATGACTCTGTTCCATACTATACAATTAAAATTATTATATCCTGGGTTCCACATGTAAAAAAAGTTTATCTTTGACTGTACAGTGTGTTCCTAAAAAAAGAGGACCGAAGTTCAAAGGTCAGTCATTCCAAAAGTATATGGTTTATTCTTGTGATTCGTTTACTAAAATATTAAGTAACTCATCAGCTTTAATTTGAGACATTGCTGACGTCCAAAGTGTAATGGGTCACAGAGTTAGGGTCTTTTGAAGGCGATAGGTACAAAACCCGTTTTTTCCAAGTTTGTGGTTTTTCGGGTATGAAACAAACCTTTCTTAAGTAATTGGTGTTATTGGATCTCTTTCAGCAAGTTTCAATGAAATGTCATCTTCTTTGCTAAAGTGGATTTCTCACTGGTAATGAGATGCGTTCTTAATTATGAGTCTCTGGAGTCTCGGAGAGGTCACTGCGACGGATCCTGAGTCTCCAGGAAGTCGCGAGAAAACCAAACAAATGTCAAACATGTTCAATATTTTAGTAGACTTCTTTCAGACGCAAGCAAGTCTCTGTGACGTCTCGGTGGGTTGCCGCGACGTCCCCTAAATATGCACGAAAGTATCCACGACTTCTCAGAAGTTTTGTCGGAACTTGCTAGCGATTAAAAGAAATCGAACAGGATTGACAATTTTTTCAGACTTTTGTTCGATTTACCCACGACGCCCTGAAGTCTCAGGAGACGTCACCACGACGTCACCACGACTCCAGAGGCCCATAATAGTGAACCCATCTCATTGCCAGTGGTCCTTTGGAAAATGAGATTGAATTTCATTGACACCTTGTGTGAAAAAATACCCCAAAACGATGAAACCAAAAACTAACAAAAATTTTGTTTCGTACCCCAAAAACCAAAAACTTGGAAAAAACGGGTTTTGTACCTATTACCTTCAAAGGACCCTAACTCTGTGACCCATTACAATTTAGACGTCAGCAATGTCTCAAATTAAAGCTGATGAGTTACTTATTATTCTAGTAACAAATCACAAGAATAAACCATATACTTTTGGAATGACTGACCTTTGAACTTCGGTCCTCTTTTTTTAGGAACACACTGTATAACATTAAATAATGTCAAATCTCTACATAACTCTACATAACTCCAATGTATGCAATTTTGTTCCCATAAGTAATCACACAATGAAATCTTTATGATTTTGTCTTAATCAAAATATAATTTTATTAAATATTGTGCTACAATTTGCTTAATTTACTTTCAAAAATATTCTCATCCAGTTCTCAGTAATATGAATTATTTCATATGTTTATTTTTGTATTGTATGCTCAACTATTGTTTTGTAAAGCATTGCATCATTAGTACATGGACTCTAACGCTTTGCGTTGGATTTTTACCAAATAAAACCGAACTGAATTGAATTGAATTGAATTAAAATGATAGGGGTTAATTTTACTATGCAGCATGAAATTGGTCAGGAAACCTATAATTCCGGGTCTATTATCTTTCAAAAGAAAAAAAAAATAAAAAATCTGCATTTAATTTGTACAGAATAAAAATCTGTTTGGAATTTGCACATCCACTTATTTCGTCACCCGCATCTGAAAATATTCCATTCTTTTCTATGAAGGCAGATTAAAAAGATGTCAGATATTTTATAACATGATACTGGCGCGGATCGAAGAAAATCCGATTGAATGCATTTCGGGGACCCAATTGTCTGGGAACAAAAGCGGCTCTTTGTCCCCAGACAATTGGGCCCCCGAAATGCATTCAATTCGACTTTCTTGGATCCGCGCCTGAGATATATTGTTGATCATTCCTGAATCACAAAATGCAGAGGCCAGTAGGCCTATATTATGCGTGTATGTTTATTGTTGAACTTTTAGAACAGTGTTACCATAGTAATGTTACTTAATACTGTTCATTCAGCATACACCATCGAACTGCTTTGTAATTAATAGAAACACCCTCATTCATTGCATTAGAGGATGGCTTTAGTACTAGCATATGGCCTACATATCCTGTTTTGTTCTTACATTGGAGAATAGGAATGAATATTGTCCAACTGTTTGTTCCTTGAAGGTGGATTTATAAGTACGTGAAATTAATATTTTTGTCAGAAAGAAGACTAAAACTGATTTGGTGGAAGACACACAAAGTATTGTGATGATGTAAAACCAGAAGTAATCGTAATTTTTTTTTTAACTCAAGGAGAAAAGATTTTTATATAGATTGATGGTGTCTGCATCTTTTTCCCTTTTTATTTAAAAAAAAATAATAATGTGGAAATTTTTTACTTGGCAGCTTTCATATATTTCTTAGAAATACATTTTGGACGCCTTCTTTTAGTGCCATTATCTGAATACGGCATAGGCGACCATTCTATGTCAATCCTCTCTGTTTCGTGAGTATTTTATGAGTTCTAGAGCTGACTTCCGATTCCATTCTTCTAAGATACTTTTTCGAAAGAATAATGAAATATCATGTATTCCAGTGTCCGGTTAATCAAGTTCAGAACTTCAAGCATCGGCTTAGAGTTCTTATGGCCAAAATATACCCAAAATGTTTACATCCTGGATAAAAGCATGTAACTTTCACCAAAGCTGCATATTATTGTATCTTCTAAAGTTAATCGAAGAAAATTATCACGTTATGCTAATTTCGGCAAGTAATTAGACTTTCTACTGCTTTGAAATGTGACTCCCCCCCCCCAAAAAAAAAAGGTGTAATTTTGGTTATACAACATTGTGAATCTCAAGCATTGAATAACGTCAATATAATATTTACAGTAGAAATTCAGTTTTTGCTGAGCTGTGAGGACTATTTTGGTGTTAATTAAATACAAATGAAACTTCTCTAATAATGAAACGCACGAGTATAAGAATAAGTTATTAAAAAAAAAATAAAAGAAATACTTTCCATCAGAAGTTTTGAAGTAAGTATTTGTTTGAGACATGTGTAGATATGATGGTTATTGCACAGAACAGATATTTGTAAACAAATTGTAATATAATAAGTTCAATGTAATATGATGATTACCAACATGGACTTTTGAGTCACTATTGTTATAATTTGATTTTAATGCTTAACCAGGACCTTGCCAAAAATTAAAACAAAGTGATATAAACAGCGTTTCTGATGTGACATTAATAATCATAATATTAATCAAAGCAGGTTAGATTTCTTTTTGATATTTTCAGAACTTTTATCTTTAGTTCACAAGGTTGAAATTTTAACCGAGTATCGAACAGATCATTCCTTAATTGTTATTACTACAAGGTGTAGCCTTTCTCTATAATGTTTTTTTTTTTTTTAATGTTTTGGAGAACCACGCACATTATGTTTGCAAGATATTTTAAAATATCGTTGATGTTATGATAAATATACTTATTGTTGCCAGTATTGTATTTTTAACAATTAGTAATTGTGGTATCAATAACATTTCATTTTCACCCATTGTCAATGTTTATCTTAAACATGCAAGATGAACATAGTAATATGATATTTTGGTACAATTTCTTCAATTGCCTTTGAGAGTATTAAGCTGTTTTCTGATATTTCAATACAAAGTGGGTCCATTCGTATTTGACTTATGGCAGCAAGGTGATCCGGGTGCTCTGCAGATGTTTCGTCAAGCAGCCTGCCCCAACCTATATATCTGAACTATTGTTTATTGAAATTTGAATTTGTTTGCTTATTTAATGACGGGCAGTCCATTTTGCAACAAGTATCACATATTATCATAATTGATAAGAATATGCACGACCAACAAAAATTCTTCTTGTGAAAGCAGTTACGTAAACTTGCTTTAATGCATATGACAAAAATGTATGTGGGAACTTTAACGCAGTTATGAATATTACATTATCTTAAAAATTACAAATAAATTTAATTTCTATGTTAATTTGAATTCAATTAAATTTCAGTTGAAAGTACATTGTAGATTACTTTATGTCATTGTTCATTATGTCAGTCAAAAGCATTTTAATAAAGGTGATTTGTAAAGGTGATTTGTATATGGGAACAATTGTCATTAAAATATCATAATTGTGATATGCATTTGCTTAACAATAACATGTGTAGCATTTTTCCTTCTTTGGAATATGTTAGTGTTTGGGTGGTATTCTGAAAATTATAACTAGGTTCAAACAAAGTCTAAAATAACATTTTAGACAAAACACTTCTATGGAATGCTGGGTTTTGTCTTGTCATATTCACGGAAATATAATGTACTAATTAATTCATTAAAATCCATTGAATTTTCATACTTTTCTTCTCATTTCACGACACGTATGACAACTTTTTGCCGGCGGATGAAAATAATTTTTACTTGGTGAATGGGTTGACAACTGGTACTCCATAAAAGACTACTCTCACTTTAATTGGATGACATTGATCCTTTTTTGCATGATTGTGCTTCAAAAAGTGTTTTGCTTTGTTTTGTTCTTTTTTTTTTTTTGAAACCCCCCCCCAAAAAAAAAACAAACAAACAAACAAACAAACAATGCATAAGAAATTGATTTTGATATCAGAAATGTTTAAAATTGTATCTGTGAGGAATAATAATATCAAAACCAATAATTAACTCTCTAGAAGCTTTATTTAGAAAACGAGAGCAAAAAAAAAAAAAATAATAATTTACGCATAAATTTGCATAATTAATAATTGATTTCATCATTTCTTAAGATAACATCACAGGGTAATATTTGACATTGGGGGTAAACCAAAATGAGGCTGTATAACATTGTATGTAGCTTTAAAGTCCGTTTCAATTCATGTAACATCCGTAACGCCCTTGC
This sequence comes from Paracentrotus lividus, assembly GCA_940671915.1. Classification (NCBI taxonomy): domain Eukaryota; kingdom Metazoa; phylum Echinodermata; class Echinoidea; order Camarodonta; family Echinidae; genus Paracentrotus; species Paracentrotus lividus. Next base: position 72,015 of record CALNVZ010000002.1, read on the forward strand.
GCTATTCTAATTATCATAATTGGACCTCAAAAAATATAAAAATAAAGAAAGTATATTAATAATTATTGTAAAAATGATTTGAAAAAAAAAAAACACACACACACACGATAACTTTAAGGCCTCGTCACACCGAGTCCGGTCCGGTGACCGGTATGGCAAACCGTCTCAAATCGCTCCATGAGCGATCCCATAAAAACCGTACCGGTTGCCGTTCCGGCTAGTACGGCATAGCCCGTGTTTGTTGTGACCATTCTCATTGCAATAGTACACGGCCGATTGAGCCAAAATATAGGGGAGAGTGGGGTTAGTTGGAACAGGGGGTTAGTTGAAACATTGTAATTTTCTTTAACGGCTATAAATATATTTATGCAAATCTACCCTCAGGTCGTTGCTATTAGCAACTGCCAACCACCAGGTTTTAGACAGCACATGTGCTTCAAGCCTCGTGAAGTGAGAAAGCAATGTTTGTTTTTTCACCTTCTGAGTAAATTTTGTCATTTTCCACAATGTGTTTACTAGTATTATGCAAAGAAGATCATAAATTAAGTTGGCCTGTTTTTGAGTATAAAAAACAGTTATACAAAGCTACAAAACAAAGTTAAATATTAGGCATGTTGTTGTGCCTCTAAGCTTACAAATGTCAAATGGGCCTCTGGGTAAGTTGGAACATTTTGAACGGGTTAGTTGGAACATGTACTAAGTAAATAGGTTTCAGGTGAACAAAAAAATAAAAATCATATAATTCAGTGACGTGTTCCGAAATATTCTTAAACATGTATATTAGTGCAAATGGCAATTTTTATGCAGAATGCTACTTCACAGGACTGAAGAATATCTGTATGTGAGTGGATGCTATTAATTGTAATAAAACATAAAGTAAAAAAAAAGATTGAACACCAATCTTTAATATTTTAATTGGAATTAATAAAGCAAGTTAGCTGAACCCATGCAATAATATTGTAGATAGTTTAAATATGATTTTAAGATACCATGCGCGATGTTTCAACTTACCCCATAACATGTTCCAACTAACCCCGTGTATGGGGTTAGTTGGAACACTTGACATGGTCTTTATTGAAGATGGATTTTTTTCCGGAACCATCACTAAGTTTAATAATTTTATGGAATACATTTGTAACATACAGATATACACTCAAGCTGGTCATTTTTGTGTCTTGAAATAAATCCGCTTTTGTTTTACAGCCATTTTTGTGAAAAATGTTCCATATAACCCCGCTCTCCCTACTTTGTTCCTATTATTAGACCAACATTATCAACATAAATTTTTTGCAGTTATCCACAGTATACTTATCCACAAGCATTGTTAGTGCATTCTTTTCATCCAGATCATATAAATGTTTATATCTGTTGTCATGATTGCTTTATAATGTAGTGTTATATTTTCTTGCCTGAATCAGATATGAAATAAATAAACTTAAAAAACAAACAAATACTCTAGGTGATAGAGTTACAATTGTGACTAGCCAGCTGTTGGATAACATTTTATGTAAAATTGTAGTATTTTAAAATTTGATATACTGAGTGAGTCAAAAAAAACTTTACACCTAGCAAAATGTCAATAAAAAGAAAACCAATTTACAAACCCCAAATTATTTTACATATTCTGAAAGAGTAACTCCTCCCGCATCTTCTGGTACCATTTTTGTGTGGTATGTCTTTACGCTTGGATGAACACGGCGCATTGTTTGCGAACATGTCAATTTCGAATTGTGCAAGAATGGGAGTAAAATCAAAACAACAAAAACATAGAAAAAAGCAACTTCAACCTGATTAAAATAGCACAACTCTTAAAGGAAAATGTATTCCGCTTAATAACTTGGCAGGGGTATTGTTACACATATTGACTACATTCGGTATGAAAATGAGGTAGATATGTAGAGTCAGGCATGATTGAGCACACGTCAAAGACAAAATAATCACTTTTCAAAAGTATTAAGAGGCCTTTTTAGGTCTGTCTCTGGCAATTTACTCTTTGATGTGTACTCATTCATGGATTACTTGACGAATCAATCTAATTTTCATACATAATGTAGTCAATATGTCTAACAACATCCCTGCCAAGTTATTAAGCGTAAGACATTTTTGTTAAAAAGTTATGCTATTTAAATCAGGATGAAGTTGCTTTTTTCTTGCTTTCTGTTGTTTTGATTTTACTCCCATTCTTGCACAATTCGAAATTGACATGTTCGCAAACAATGCGCCGTGTTCATCCAAGCGTAAAGACATACCACACAAAAATGGTACCAAAAGATGCGGGAGGAGTTATTCTTTCAGAATATGTGAAATAATTTGGGATTTATAAATTGGTTCTCTTTTTATTGACATTTCTCTAGGTGTAAAGTTTTTTTTTGACTCACTCGGTAGACGTTTAAAGCTCAATATTACTTTAAACAAACAATTTAACCTTTTGATCGCAATGTGTTTTATATTTTCATTTTAAACATGTTAAAGAAGTTGACAATACAAATTTGACCTATAAAGAGTGGATTTACGATTATTTTAAAAGTCTTTCACTGCCCTATGCTCTTTGCAATACAATGTATACATGTACATACTCATGATCTGTATTATTGTATAGTTTAGGGGCTGAACAGGCTAAAAATCGTAAATCTATGGTGTTTTACCACGTTTTTGTACATGTTTGGTGGACCAAGTGTGGGGGGGGGGGGGGGGGGGGCAGGGGGCTGCAGCCCCCAAGTCTCTGTGGCTCTGCAGCCCCTTTAATGTATGTTTCAAATGTTTCAATCTTTACACTCTACTGGAAGATATTTTGACATACCGTTAATGAAATGATAAACTTCTTGTCACCAGGATTATATCTTTCACAAATTAACTTTTGTGGTATCACAAATATTTCATTTAGACCAATTGTTAATGTTTATCTGAAACACATTTAATAGAATCTGGCAATATGATATTTTTGTACAATTTTATCAATGACCTTGGTAACACTAAGCTTTCCCTCATATTTCGATACAAAAAGTGTTCATTTATAATTATCTTTTATCATGGAGCGGTATCATCAGCCTGCCCCACCTTATACATTGTACATTGATCTTATATGAACTTGTATTGGTCCACATCTAAACTATGTTGATTGAAAGTAGAATAATTTGGAATGTAATTGGTAGAGGATTGAGGATTAATTTTATTTAAATTTGTGCTTTGATAGTACTGGTATACATCTTGTCTGACTCAGCAATGCACCCATTTGGAAAATCTTGTTAAATGCTAAACTAAAAGTCAGCATTAACTTCATGAGGACTAGGCCTAAATTTTTGGGCTTAGGTCAATGGTGAAAAGAATGTTATGGCCAAATAAGCTCGTCATAAGAAAGTTTAATTC
>CALNVZ010000003.1:0-11149 GCA_940671915.1 Paracentrotus lividus
GGGTTAGACCCGGCGGGCGGGGCGCAAAGTCACAATTTGCCCCGGCGCACTTGACCCTAGATACGCCACTGGAGTACTGCAATAATGCATCGACATTTCAGTTTCGGACTAAGCTTAAAATACCGCAATTTGAAACAAAGCTTGGTTAAATATTCTCAGATACGAAAGAGCCTTTTCTGAAATTGCCCCGTGATAATGAACGTCCATGGAACGGATCTCGGATCCAAATTCTTCGTCGGCCGCTTACCCTTATATGCCCACGCAACTGAAAAACGTGGGAAGAATAGTCTCTTACCTGCTTCTCACACATTTTGCATGATACCTTTTCATTCGGAGATTCACCAATGTCACAGTGAAGCTTACTGATAGAGCAGAAATGTTTTGGCTACTGCACCTTTGTAGTAACTGTAACAGGTATGAACAATGATTCTTTTTAAAACAATAAAATCTATTGTGTAAACGAAGATATTTTAATGTTCTTTTTCTCAATATTTTAGCTCTTAATTACGAAGCAAGCAACCAGAGGTAGGATTTTCATTGAAAAGGTTTCTATGGTTGAATTCTTTTGTGGATGAGTGAGGTGGTCAAGAATGTTACCTCTTGTGAATGAAATGTTTAAAATAGGAAATATTTACATCTCATTTAGCAGACATTGTAAATCCGATGCTGAATTGCTCGACATTACTTCCCCTACCGGATCTCGGAGATATCCACATCAAGCCAAAATTACCATAGATCAATGGCTTCTGACAACGTGGATAGGGATTGTCTGTTGTCTGCTCTCACTCAAAGATACGTATTTTTTCCCTTAACAGGAAACAGACTGTGACTTGCAATGACAACGCGAAAAGCTCTGCAAATACAGAAAGATGGTTCTTTTCACATCTCAGTCATAGGTAAATGGAATAATTTAAAAGTGTCTATTAGAATCGACAGTAAACTATTAAAGGTAACTGCAAAATAATGCACCGACATTTTCGTATTTCGGAAAGTTAAATAACCAGCAATTGAAACAAAGCGTGTTAAATATTTCTTCAAACGGAAGAGCCTTCTTGAATTTGCCGTGATATGACATCTGAACAGATCCTCGGATCAATTCTTCGTCGAGCGTTACCATTATGCCCAACGCAACGGACCAAACGTGGAAGGATAGTCTCTGTGACCTGCATCTCAAACATCATGATGATATCTTTCTATTCGGGGGGGGATACCAATGTCACATGTGTAGCTACTGAGTTGAGCAGGAAATGTTGGCTTACTAGCACCTTGTCCAGGTAACTGTAAACAGGTATTCAACAATGACTTCTTTAAACAATTAAATTATGGTGTAAACGAGAGTATTAATTGTTTGTAAAATTTTTAGCTTTAAGTTACCGAAGCAAACAACAGAGTAGGATATTTCATTGAAAGGTTTTCATGGTTTTGATTTTTTTGGTTGTGATTTAGGAGTGTCAGCAGAATTTACCTTCTTGAAGAAAATTGTTTTAAATTAGGAACTATTATTCATCTCATTATGACATATGTAAATCCATTGCTCGAATGTTTTCGATATTACTTCCCCTACGGATCTCGATAGTATTCCACATCAAGCCAATATTACCATCAAAGCCAATGCTTCTGACAACGTGGATAGGGAGGTCTGTTGTCTGCTCTCACACAACACGATAATTGTTTTCCCTACGGAACCACAACTGTGACTTGCAAATTGCAACTGAATAAGCCTCTGCAAATACAGATGATGTCTTGTCACAGTCTCAGTCATAGGTAAAATGAATAATTTAAAAAAGCTCTTTTTAAGAATCGACAGTAAAACTGTTAAAGTAGCTGCAATAGATGCCAGACTTTTTCGTTTTCGGAAAGTTAAAAACACAATTTGAAACAAAGCTTGTGAGATATTCTTTAGATACGGAAGACCTTCTCTGAGATTGCCGTTGATGTTGACTCTGAACAGATCCGGATTCAAATTCTCGTCGAGCGTATCCATTATGCCCAACGAAACATGAGCAACGTGAAGGGATAGTCTCTGTGACTGCTCGATAACATACGGATGATATCTTTCCATTCGGGGCATTACCAATGTCACATGCTGAAGCTACTGATGGAGCAGGGAAATGTTGGGCTACTTGCACACTTTGTCGAGTAACCTGTAACAGGTATGCAACTTTCTTTTAACAATAAATCCTATTGTGCTTTAAACGAGACAGTTTTTAATGTTTTTTTGTCAATATATTAGCTCTTAGTTACGAAGCAAACAAGCAGGAGGCTAGGATCATATTCTTTGAAAAGGCTGTTATGTGTTGAATTTTTTGCGTTATACGTGAGGGTTCAGAGATTAACCTTCTTTGAATGAAATTTTTTAAAATTAGGAACTATTTATTCATCTCTATACAAGCATTGTAAGATCCGAGCTGAATTGCTCCTGATATTACTCCCCTACGGATCTTACGGAATATCCACATCCAAGGCCAAATTACACTAATCCAATTGCCTTCTGACTAACGTGAATAGGGGTGTTGTCTGTTTGTCTGGCTATCACACCAAGAATAACGTTCCACTTACGGAAAACAAAACTGTTGCTATGCCAATGCAACGGATGCTCTGCAAATACAGAAGATGGTTCTTCTCACAGTCTCGTCATAGGTAAATGAATATAAAAAGTCTCTTTAGAATCGACAGTAAACTATTTTAAAGTACTGCAAATAAATGCACCGGACATTTTCGTTTTCGGAAAGTTAAAATACCCAATTTGAAACAAGCTTCAGTTAAATATTCTTCAGATACGAAAGACCTTCTCTGAATTGCCCGTGATTATTGGACGTCTGGAACGGAATTCGCGATCCCATAATTCTTTCGTTTCTTTAGCGTTACCATTATGCCCAACGCAACTGACACACGTGGGGAAGGGATAGTCTATGTGACCTGCCTCACACATCTGATGATACCTTTCATTCGGGCGATTACCAATGTCACATGTGATGCTTCACGGATGAAGAGGAAATGTTGCTACTGCACCTTTTAGTAACCTGTAACACGTATGCAACAATGAGTTCTTTTAAACAATAAATCTATTGTGTAACGAGAAGTATTTTAATGTTTCTTTTCTCATAATTATAGCTCTTAAGTACGAAGCAAGCAACAGAAGGTAGGATATTTCATTGAAAAGGTTTTCATGTGAATTTTTTGGTTGAAGTGAGGTGTCAGAGATTTTACATTCTTTGAATGAAAATTGTGTTAAATTAGGAACTATTTATTATCTTCATTAAGACATTGTAAATCCCGATGCTGAATTGCTCGGACATACTTCCCCTACGGATCTGGGATCCACATCAAGCCAACATTTCATAGAATCCAATGGCTTCTGACAACGTGGATTAGGGATGTGTCTGTTGGTCTGCTCTCACTCCAACCAATACGTTTTTCCCTTACGGAACAGACTGTGACTTGCAAATGCAACCGAATAGCTCTGCAAATACAGAAAGATGTTCTTTCACATTTCATCAGTCATAGGTAAATGAATAATTTTAAAAGTCTTTTAAGAATCGACAGTAACACTATTAAGTAGCTGCAATAAGCAGCCGACAATTTCGTGTTTCGGAAAGTTAAAATGACACAATTTGAAACAAAGCTTGATTAAACTATTCTTCGATACGGCAAGAGACCTTCTCTGAATTGCGCGGTGATATGACATCTGGAACAGATCTCGGTGATCCAAATTATCGATTCGAGCCGTTACATTATGCCAACGCAAAAACGGGGAAAACTCACGGTGGAAGGGTAGTCTCTGTGACCGCTCTCACACATCTGATGACTATCTTTCTGATTCGGGGTACCAGTGTCACATGTCGAAGCTAGACTGACTGAGCAGGAAATGTTTGTTACTGCACCGTTTGTCGTAACTGTAAAGGTAATGTCAACATGACTTCTTTTAAAACATAAATCATGTGTAAAACGAGAGTATTTTAATGGTTTTTGTAAATTTTAGCTGCTAGTTACGAAGCAAACAACAGAGGTAGGATATTTCATTGAAAGTGTTTCATGGGTGATTTTTTGGTTGATAGGGAGGTAGTCAGAGATTTTTACCTTCTTTGAAATGAAAAAATTGTTTAAATTAGAACTATTTATTCACTCTCATTTATGACATTGTAAATGCCGATTCTGAATTGTTCGAATTACTTCCCCTACGGATCATCGGAAGTATCCACATCAAGCATTACCATAGATCCAATGGCTTCTTGAACAACGTGGATTAGGTGTGTCTGTTGTTTGCTCTCACACAACAGATAATGTTTTCCCTAACGGAAACCAACAACTGTGACTTGCAATGCAACGGATAGCTGCTGCAAATACAGAAAGATGTATCTTTCACTGTCTCAGTCATAGGTAAATAGAATAATTTAAAAGTCTTTTAAGACATCGAGGTTAAACTGTTACAGTACTGCAAATAACTGCACCTGACCTTTTCGTTTTCGAGAAAGTTAAAATACACAATTGTGAAACAAAGCTTGTTAAATATTTCTTCAGATACGAAAGCCGTTTCTCTGAAGTTGGCCGGATGATGGACATCTGGAACAGACTTCGGATCAATAATTCATTCGTTCGAGCGTTTACATATAGCCCAACGCAACAAACGTGGAAGGGATAAGTCTCGTGACCTGCTCTCTACACAATCTGCATTGATATCTTTCATTCGGGCGGATTACCAACTGACATGTAATAGCTACTGACTGGTAAGTAGCAGAAATTGTTGGCTACTGCACCTTTTCGTCGTAACTGTTAACAGATTCACTAGTATATGCTTCTTTTAAAACAATAAATCTAGTGCTTGTAAAACGAGAGTTATTTTAAGTTTTGTACAATTATTTAGCTCTTATAAGTTACCGAAGCCAAAACAGAGAGGTGATAGGATTTCTTTGAAAAGTTTTCATGGTTGATTTTTTTGGTGTTGATAGTGCAAGGTGCTCAGAGATTTACCTTCTCTTTGAATGAAAATTGTTAATAAAATTAGGAAACTATTTATTCATCTTATTTACAGACATCTGTAATCCGAATGCTGAATTGCTCGACATATTACTTCCCCTACTGTGAATCTTGCAGAATCACATCAAGCCCAAATTACATCTAGATCCAATGCTTCTGACAAACAGTGATATTGAGGTGTGTGTCTGTGTTGCTCTCACAACGAGATAACGTTTGTTCCTTACGGAAAACAACTGTGCTTGCATGATACGTCATAGCTCTGCCAAATATACGAGAAAGATGTTGTCCTTTCACAGTCGTCTTCAAGTCATAGGTAAATGAAATAATATTTAAAAGTCTTTAAGAATCGACAGTAAACTTTTACAGTACTGCAATAGAATGCCCACCGTTAATTTTCTTTCGGAAATGTTAAACATACGCAATTTGAACAAAGCTTGTAAAATTTTCTTTCAGATACGTAAAAGCCTTCTCTGAATTTGCGTCGTGATTGACAGTCTGGAACGATCTCGGAATTCAAATTCTTCGTCGGAGCTGTTACCATTATGCCCAACGCAAACTGAACAACGTGGTAAGGATATCTCTGTGACCTGTCTCTCACACATCTTGAATATGGATACCTTTCCATTCGAGGACAATGTCACATGGTTGATGCATCTGATTGTGGAGCAGGAAATGTTGGCTAAGCTGCACCTTTGTAGCTAAGCTGCTAACAGGATGATGCAAACAATGAGTTTCTTTTTAACAAAATAATTTATGTGTAAAACGGAGAGTATTTAATGGTTTTCTTTTTTCTCAATTTTTAGCTTTAAGTTACCGAAGCAAGCAACAGTGAGGGTAATATTTCATTTGAAAAAGTTTTCATGGTTGAATTTTTTAGTATGCATAGTCGATGTGTCAGGAGAATTTACCTTTCTTTGAAGAAAATTGTTTAATTTAGGAACTATTTTATCTCACATCTCATTTACAGCAACATTGTAAATTCCCGTTGCGGAATTGCTCGGCACATTACTTCCCCTGACGGATCTCGGAGTATCCACATCAAGCCAAATTACCATAGAATCAATGGCTTCTGACAACGGTGGATAGACTTGTTCTTGTTGTACTGGCTCTCACTCAAACAATTAACGTTTTTCCCTTACGGAAACACAACTGTGACTGCAAATGGCAACGGATAGCTCTGCAATACAGAAAGATGTTTCTTTCAGCAGTCTCAGTCATAGGTAAATGAATAATTTAAAAGTCTTTTAAGAGATCACAGTAAACTATTAAGGTACTCAAATAACTGCACCGACATTTTCGTTTTCTGCGAGAAGTTTAAAATACACAAATTTGAACAAAAGCTTGTTTAACATATTGTCTTCAGTACGCGAAGAGCCATTTCTGAATTGCCGTGATCATGACATCTGTAAAACAGATCTGCGGATTAAGTCAAATTCTTCGTCGAAGCCGGTACCATTATGCCAACTCAACGGACAATCGTGGAGGATGAGTCTCTGTGACCTGCTCTCACACATCTGATGATATTCTTTCTATTCGGGGCAATACCAATTCACTACGTGAAGCTATCTGATGGAGCAGAATGTTGGACGCACTCTTGTTCGTAACTGTAACAGGACTTCAACAATGACTTCTTTTAAAACATAATCTATGCCTGTTAAAACGAGTATTTTAATGTTTGTGTAATTTAGCTCTTAAGTTACCAAGCCCAACAAACAGAGGTTAGGATATTTCATTCGAGAAAGGTTTCAGGTTTGATTTTTTAGGTTGATTAGGAGGTTGTCAGAGATTACTTCTCTTGAATTGAAAATTGTTTAAATTCAAGGAATCTTTTATTCATATTCATACAGGAACATCTGTACATTCCGATGCTGAATTGCTCGGATATTACTCCCCTACGATGTTGGAAGTATCCGACATCAAGCCAATATTACCATAGATCCAATGCTTGCTGACAACAGTGGTAGGGATGTGTCTGTCGTTGGCTCTCACACAACAGATAACGTTTTCCCTGTACGAAACACAACTGTGGACTTGCAATGGCAACGAGATAGCTCTGCAAAATACAGAAAAGATAGTTTCTTTCACAGTCTCAACAGTCATAAAGGTAATTGAATAATTTAAAAGTCTTTCTAAGGATCGTCAGAATACTGTTTAAAAGTTTACTGCCCCAAATAAAATTCTTCACCGAATTTTTTGTTTTTCGGGGAAAAGTTTAAAAAATAAACGCAATATTGAAACAAAGCTTGGTTAAATATTTTCATATACGGAAAGAACCCTTCTCTGATATTGCCGTGATGTGACATCTGGAACAATCTCGGATCAAATTCTTCTTCGAGCGCTTACCATTATGCCCAACGCAACTGACAACGTGGAACGGGATAGTTCCTGTCGACCTGCTCTCCACACATCTGATGATACCTTTCAATCAGAGGATCCGATGTCACATGGAGTCTTGATGGAACAGGAAATGTTGTACTGCACCTTTGTAGTAACTGTACAGGTATGGCAACAATGACGTTCTTTAAAACAATAAATCTGTATTGTAAAACGAGAGTATTTTAATGTTTTCTATTCTCCAAAATTTAGCTCTTAAGTTACGAGGCAAGGCAACAGAGGTAGATTATTTCATTGAAAAAGGCTTTTCATGCGTTGACTTTTTAGGTTGATTAGGATAGAGGTGTCAGAGATTACTTCTTTGAATGAAAATTGTTTAAAATTAGGACTATTTGATTTATCTCATTTACAGAATTTGATAAATCCGATGGCTGCAATTGCTCGGATCCCATTACTTCCCTACGATCTCGGAGTTCACATCAAGCCAAATTACCATAGATCCAATGGGCTTCTGACAACGTGGATAGGGATGTGTGTCGTCGTTTCTGCTCTCACACAAACAGTATAACGTTTCCCTTACGGAAACACAACTGCTGACTTGCAATGCAACGGCATGCTCTGCAAATACAGAAGAGATGTTCTTTCACAGTCTCAGTCATAGGTAAATGAAATATTTAAAGTCTTTAAGAATCGAGAGTAAACTATTAAAGTACTGAAATTAATGCACGACATTTTCGTTTTCGGAAAGTTAAAATACCAATTTGAAACATAAGCTTGTATAAATATTTCGCAGATACGGTAAGGCCTTCTCTGAATTGCCTCACGTTGATATGACATTCTGAACGTGATCTACGGATCAATTCTTCGTCGAGCGTATACCCATTATGCCCAAACGCAACGGAGCAACGTGGAAGGATAGTCTCTGTGATCTTGCTCTCACATCTGATGATACTCTCTACTCGGGCGATACCAATTGTCACATGTGAAGACTGACTAGGAGCAGGAAATGTTGGCTACTGCACTCTTGTCGTAACTGTAACAGGTATTGCAAGCTTCTTTTTAAACCATAAATCTATGTGTAAAACGAGTATTTTAATGTTTTTGATCAAATTTTTAGCTCTTATAGTTACCGAAGCAACAACAGAAGTAGGGATATTTCATTGAAAAGGTTTTCATGGTTGATTTTTTTGCGTGTTGATAGGGACCGCTCGTCAGGATTTACCTTCTTTGAATTGAACTTGTTTAAATTAAGGAACATATTTATTCATCTCATTTACAGACATTGTAATCGATGCTGAGATGCTCGGATATTACTATTCCCCTACGGATCTTGAGTAATCCACATCAAGCCAAGATTACGCATAGATCAATGGTTCTGACGAACGTGTGATAGCGGATGTGTCTCGTCTGCTCTCACACACAGATAACGTTTTCCCTTACGGAAACACTGTGACTTGCAATGCAACGGATATAGCTCGCAGAATACAGAAAGATGTTCTTCACAGTCTCAGTCATAGGTAATGAATAATTTAAAAGTCCTTTTAAGAGATCCGTCAGTAAACTGTTAAAGTACTGAAATAATGCAACCGATTTTTTTGTTTTCGGAAAGTAAAATACCGCAATTTGAAACAAAGCTTTGTTAAATATTCTTCAGATTACGTGCAAGAACCTTCTCATGATATTGCCGTCTGATGTGAACATCGTGGAAAGATCTCCGGATTCAAATTCTTCTTCGAGGCAGTTAGACCACTTATGCCCAGCAATGAAACGTGAAGGTTGATAGTCTCTGTTGACCTGCCTCACACATCTGATGTCCTTTCCATTCGAGGATTCCAATGTCACATTGTGAAGCTGACTGATGAACAGGAAATGGTGGCTACGTGCACCTTTGTAGTAACTTGTAACAGGTATTGCAACAATGAGTTCTTTTTAAAACAATAAATCTATTGTTGTTAAAAACGAGAGTTATTTTAATGCTTTTCTTTTTCTCAACTTTAGCTCTTAATTTACCGAAGCAAGCAACAGCAGGATAGGATATTTATTGAAAAGGTGTTTCATGGTTGCATTTTAGTTATAGTGAGGTGTCAGATTTACCTTCTTTTGAGATGAAAACTTGATTTAAATTAGGAACTATTTATTCATCTCATTTACCAGACATTGTAAATCCGATGCTGAATTGTCGGACATTACTTCCCTACGGATCTCGGAGTATCACATCAAGCCAAATTCCATAGATCAATGGCTTCTGACAACGTGGTAGATGTGTTGTTGTTCTGCTGCTCGACTCAACAGATAACGTTTTCCTTACTGAAACACAACTGTGACTTGCAATTGCAAGATAGGCTCTGCAAATACAGAAAGATGTTCTTTCACAGTCCTCTGGTCATTAGGTAAATGAATAATTAAAAGTCTTTTAAGAACTCGAGAAGGTTAACACTATTAACAAGTACTGCAATAATGCACCGACATTTTCAGTTTCGCGGAAGTTAAAATACACAATTTGAACAAGGCTTGTTAAATATTTCTTCAATACGGAGAGGGTCCTTTCTGATTGCGTGATATGACATTCTGGAACAGATCTCGGAATCAAATTCATTTCAGTCTAGAGCGTTTACCATTATTGCCCAACGCACGGAACAACGTGGAAGGGAAGTCTCTGATGACCTGCTCTCACACATCTGATAATCTTTCTTTCGGGATGGAGGAAGATACATGCACATGTGAAAGCTACTGTGGAGCAGAAATCGTGGCATACCATGCACCTTTTGTAACGTAAGGTATTCAACAATGATTCTTTTTAAAACAATACAATCTATGTGCTAAAAACGATGAGTATTTATGTTTTTGTAAATTTTTTGCTCTTAAGTACCGAAGCCAACAACAAGGTAGGAGTATATATCATTGAAAGTTTTCATGGTTTTTTTTGATAGGTGTCAGAGACTTTACCTTCTTTGATTGAAAATTGTTGTAAATTTAGGAACGATATTAATTCATCTCATTTTACAGACATTGTACAATTCGGATGCTGATTCTCGGATATTTACTTCCCCTACGGATCTTGGAGTATCCACATCAAGCCAAGATTACTCATTAGATCCAAATGTGGCTTCTGACACGTGGATAGGGATGTGCTGTCGTCTGCTCTCACACAACAGATAACGTTTTCCACTTACGGAACACAAATTGACTGTGCAATGAACGGACTAGCTCTGCCAAATACCAGAAAAGGATGTTCTTTCACAGTTCGTCAATGTCATAGCTGTAAATGACAAATTTAAAAAGTCTTTTAAAATCGTCAGTAAACTGCTTAAGTACTTGCAAATAATGCACCGAATTTTTTGTTTCGGAAATAAAATACGCATTTTGAAACAAAGCTTTGTAAATATTTTTTCGATACGGAAAGCCTTCTCTGAATGCGTGATGTGACATCTGGAACAGATCTCGGATCAATTCTTTCTTTCGGCCGTTACCATTATGCCAACGCACATTGACACGTGGGAAGGGATGTCTCTGTTGACTGCATCTCGCACATTCATTTGATACCTTTCATTCCGAGGATTCCATGTCAACATGTTGGAAGCTACTGTGGAAAAGGAAATGCTCTGCGCTACTTGCACCTTATGTAGTAACATGTAACAGGGAGTATGCAAACCAATGACTTCTTTTTAAAACAATAATCTATGTGTAACGAGAGTATTTTAATGTTTTCTTTTTCTTCAAAATTTGTTCTTAAGCTTACCGAAGCAAGCGCGAGGTAGGATATTTCATTGAAAAAGGTTTTCATGGTTGAAATTTTTTATAAGTTGAGTGAGGTGTCAGAGATTTTACTTCTTGGAAT
>CALNVZ010000007.1:0-13565 GCA_940671915.1 Paracentrotus lividus
TGATTGTAAAATCTCATTGCTATTTTTGCTCAAGCTACAAAAAGAGGCAGTTTCTAAAATATGCTTTATACATTGTTTTCTATAACATATGACTTTGTAACAAGACACAGTGAAATCCGTTTTAATGCCATTGACTTTCACGTTCTGGCTTGACGGAGTTAAGATATGCAATGATAACATGGTAGCGAGTGTCTCTTCAAAGTCTGTAGTTCAATTGGGTATGAAACTTGCTTCACTGTCATAATTGAACATGGTATTAACATCTCTGATTTCAGGAACAGTGAGACGAGTAACATATGCGGTATTCTCTGACTTATATGCCCTTTATACTTACGCTTATTTCTGCGCGTGACTCGTTCCCGTTCGACATGTTTCGCCGCAGAGTTGTCATTCTCCGAATTTAATTACAAATATGTTGTACATTGCTTTATTATTGCATGCAACCAAGCCTCTTTTGGGCCGCGGTCGTTCTCAGCAGGACATGCCAAGTGTCCTAACATTTGGCATGCGGGAGACCCCTAGAGATGGAAGCCTAGCTGTGGGGCTCTGTATTAACTTTTGCACATTGTCAAGCATATCTCTCATCTTGCATCAATGTTTTTAATAGCTTAAGAAATACATTAGGTATTTAGGCGCGCTGTGGGTCCTGATGACAAGTCCTCGCCTCGTCCATCCTCCTCTCCGCCTCTATATATTACAAATGGTCGTGTGATTAATTATCATTGGCGTCTTTTGATGCAAGTTAAGTCACACACCTGAGTATTTGGATACAAGGTGAACGTGCGACTGTTTGTTTTGCATTTGAAACCCTTTAATTTGTGGCAGCTTACTCTCGCTGATATACCGGCCTACGTGAATACTCGCACGTAGTAACTGACGCGTACTTCGTGACTTTTATAGTGGGGGTGGTTGCCATAGTGACATCTTTGGGACGTCCATGATGAGATGTCACCGCTGTGTAACGTGTCGTCGTCGTTCGATCTAGGTGTCAGTCATCTTGGCTCACGTGCGCTTGCAAATGGATGCATTTCGATAAGATATATATAGATGGGACGGTGGTAAGTTGGTTGTGTCTGTGGGTCTATAAAGAGTATTGGCATAATGTGACACGCTGCTTACAAGCGCGTGAGCTTAGGTGCGGACACACTTATTTTAGGAGTGTCTGCGTTGTCGTTTTGTTTGTATGTTTAGAATTGAAGCTCGTGTTTTGTGTTTTTTTGTCTCCGTATAATTTTGTCAGCATGTAGATGGGGATATTCTCGCGTGCATTAAGCGCGATAGCTTTTGAATAATCCCTGACTGCTGGGTTTAGTCGCCACTAAAGTGGTGGTCGCGCTGTAGTGGGGGGGCGGACAGGTGGTTGTGGTGCGGACGAGATGCGCACTGAAACAGTCGTCGTGTGCTTTCGGAGTGGGTTGTATTTATGTAGGGGCGGTGAGTGTGGCAGTAAGTTCGCGTAGGAATAGATGGATGGGGGGCTAGCGGCGGGTCGTAGCTTGCATGTGTGGTCGGTGGAAGCACAATTCATTCATAGTTTTCATGTCGTCTATAGTGTTGGCGTTGAGTATGGGGGGTATCGAAAGACTATAGTGTGTGTCTTTTTTTCTGTAGTGTGAGATGCTTTAAGGGATAAGCATTTTTTTGTCTATGTTTTGTTCTTGTGAGTTTTGGAGGGGGAGGCGTCGTCGCTCGAGCCCTTCCACGTGTGTTTGAGAATAAGGTATCTTATGGTAAATTACCAAGCGTACGGAGTAGTATCATGGGGTGGGGCTTTCGGCCAGTTCGTCGACCTGTGTGAAAGAATAGCAACTAACGCTCATATGTATTAGCATGCTGTGATGTACCACGATTCCTTACTTGTTTGCACCGTCTTCTTATACTATATGTGTAAGCAGTCGGGTTGTAGCACTGTATCATGTGTCGCTGTAAATTTCGTAGATTTCTTTACTAGTCTAAGAATGGTTGAATAGGAGTCACTGCGCAGAAAACGATGCTCGGAACAGAGGGGTAGGCCACACTTCTATTTCGTGAGTATGGTGGTGAGAGATAAATAGGACATGATGTAAAGTTTAATCATGTTTTTTTACCAAGAAACCATACCCGTACAGGGATATTGAAAGATAATTGGAGAGGCCTTAACAGGTTGGAGTCGGCTTGTATACTTCTTAGTCAAGGGAACAACTCGTCACAGTAAAGGGGTCATACTATTGTTAATTGATTTCAATAACCTAGAAATGCTCCAAATTTTAAAAGGTAATAAACGGATGAGATGGTAGGTTTATCCATCTACTGGAGTCGTGTTGTAGCAGGATACGGGTATGATTGCGCAATGTATTTTTCCTGTTCGCTCGGGAGTGTTACCAATGGAACATCGAATTAGTTGTTTTAAATAATTTCAAATTAAGAAGTTAATAGATAATAAACGAAAGGTAATTAATCCACCATAACTCATTGGTGGAAGATTTTAATATGATTCGCGTGATATTAGATTTGGACCTATATGGGAGTTTATATTATCAATAATGTTTCACATCCTAGATTCAAATTGGGCTGGGTCTCTTTGACCCCAAATTGTTCACGATTGAATCATCGGCATGATATGATATAATCATGGAGCGGAAGAGGAATGGTTTAAAAAGCATTTACTTATAAGACAGGGTTAATTACCCTATAATTGGCACTAGTAGATTAGATTCAACTTTGGTTTATACCTGCTAAGTAGAAGAGATGGCTTTTAAAAAAATGCTATATACTACCCGCCTCGGGTAGCACCGGACCATTCAGCAGTTCAGCTGCATTTTTATAATGTCGTTCGCTTCACACATTTAAAAGGATCTTACTGGAAATTCAATAACTCCTCAAGCTTAGCAGGCGATGAACGATTAATATAAAAAATATGAAAGAAGAATTTTTAAGACTGAAAGAAGATGTCAAGACAAGAATAATACGATAAAAGAGTTTTAATGGGATCTTTTGAAAAGTGAAAATAAAGGTAATCTTTACCGCAATATATTCAAAAGTAAAAGTTTGCACGGCACGGAAAAGAGAGAATGTAATAATTTAGAACACATAGATAGTATTGTCCTTACGATCAAAAGACTTATTAGATAAGGTAGAATATCACATTTGAAAAAAATTGATTTGTTTTTGGAGGTGTAAACGCATGATTTTTAAAAGCGTGCATTATGATCTATCGCTAAATGAGAGGTGTTATAATTCCGATCTAGAGCAATCAATATATGAAAATTGGGCCGATCGGACACTAGTATAATTTTACACAGTGTGCATCGCAGTATAATGAAATAAAAAGACAGCAAACGGAAAGATGGATGATTAGGAGAAAGTAAGTCTGTTATGCTCAAAACGAATAATACACAGAGATTATGCACTTAGACTTTTATACGCAAATTATATCTCCAAACGCTGTGTGGGTTGCCGATAAATAGTTAAATAATGCGTCTGTTCTTTAAAGATTTGCCTAAACTAGAGTTCAGTTCACGGGAATTCGTGGTGAGGTGTAAAAGTTTTACAACAGAATTGGGAGAGAGTGTTTGGGAAGCTTTACAAACAAATGAAACTTAACAAAACATCAGGAAGAACCGAATAACTAGTCAGGTGCCGGATTACATTATGGGCTTAAGAGTGTTAAGAAGTTTTTATTTAATTCTACTCTGGCGCCGATATTATGGAGATGTAGTGGTCGGACGCTTTAATGAAACTCTTTGTATGAGGGGAACTGTTCAGGGGGCCCAAAAAGCATAGCGGTCATCATTTTGTTTTTCTAAAGATGGGAAAGACCCTGTTGTGTAACCTAAAAATTTAAGGACTCTACTGTTACATATATTAAACTGTTGGACTACAAAATTTTTAGCTAAGGCTAACTATTCTGATAAGAATTAAAAAGTCTTAAATGAAATATGGTTTATTATAGATCTAGGGTGGGGTATATTAATCAGGCAGAATATAGGTGATGCAATAGGTTTTAGATGATATGATTTACTTACAACACTACAATGACATTCCTGGATATTTAATGGCAATTAGACTTTGAAAAAGCCTTCGATCTGTGTCATATATTATTTGCAAAA
Organism: Paracentrotus lividus; assembly: GCA_940671915.1. Taxonomy (NCBI): domain Eukaryota; kingdom Metazoa; phylum Echinodermata; class Echinoidea; order Camarodonta; family Echinidae; genus Paracentrotus; species Paracentrotus lividus. The sequence goes on from CALNVZ010000007.1 coordinate 4,089, forward strand.
AACATTGCGTTCTTCGGTTTTGGGCGCATATTTTTTGTATAAATGTGATCCAAATCACTATTTATCAGGGCGCCTTCCGTAGTTGTGGCTCTTCTAATGGGGGAGGATTCAAGGGTACTTCAATATTTGAACAAGGGTGTAAGGACAGGGAGATCCTCTCTCTCCATACTCTATTTTTATACTTTGTATAGATGATACCTCCTGCTTTTCATACGTTTAAGGACTCTGCTAGCCTTCATAGCCAATCAGGAATTGAGTTTTGCGTGATGTAGAGGTAAAACAGGTACTTTATGCAGACGATATGACCCTTTTTGTATAGAGATCTGCACCTCAATTGAATAATAGAAAGTTGTTTTGGAGATTTGCACAAATTTCTGGTTTAAAAATAATAGGATAAAACATTTTTGTATTAATTGTTAGGAATCCTCCTCGAAAGTAAAATATCTGTTTGCCTACTTTTGGTCATTATTGAGGCTATTAATAGTTGGGTATATGACCTTTCTTTAGATGTGGAGTGCGGGAAAGACTAATTATAAACGAATATTCTAAGTAAAATTAAAAAGACTCATGGTTGAAAAATGGTGGAAACAGAGGGACTTAACGTCTATATACGGTAATAACATTAATATTGAAAACCGTTTGTCACTTTCAAAATTAATTATTGTCATCACGTATACCCAGTACCCACGTTGGGGTTTTTTTGAGGAAATTGAGAAATTTTATATGTTTGATTTTTTATGGAATGGGAAGGCTAAATTTAAAAGGAATGTTTTATGTATTTGAATTCAGGGATAAGGGGGGTCTCAAATGAATATGAGATTGTTCCATTTTATCTTCATATTTTATACATCAAAAAATCGAGTGGGGATTCAAAAGACTATTCAGGTAGATTCGATAGAATGGGTATGGAATACGTTTTTTTTTAAATATAAACTCGTGAGATTTGGAAGGGTTTTACTGCTTTTTTTTAGTCCTCCGATTTCATGTGAACATTAGTAACCTTGTCTTTGCCAAGCTTCATGTTTTAGCGAGATATCCCTCCTTTTGTTACTCTGTCAATGCGACTACTCGTGATGCTGGCTGTGACGTGCCGTTACTGTTCGTGAAGCTCCCTTTCTCCGACACCCCATCGACGAGAATCCCACCGGTCGCTGTTTGGACCGTTAGTCCTCTCGTCACTCAGCGGCTTGATGCACCGTGTTTGCGCTCTAGTTAATGACGTTGTACACGCCAGGGGCAGTCAGGCTATGAGACGACTAAGGCTAGAGACAAAACATCGTTGATACATGACTTTCTCATTGGGCGCTTACTTTCGGAGGTGTGTTATCTTCAGTGTGTGGTGAGGCGTGTGGTTCCAGTGGCCCTTATCTCTGTCTAGATGGCTTGGCCGCAGCACGTGATGTTGTATACTCGCGCTGATAACATCTTTCCGCCTGTGGAGGGTGGGCTTCTTGCTGGACGTCTGGCTCGCTTATGAAGATGTTTGCTGTTAAGAAGGGAAGACAGGTAGAAAGAGAAATGAAAATTATTTTTAACAACCAAGTTTATTCGTTTAGAAATGGACATATTACTTTGATGATTTTAGGAGTTTATTCTTGCTTAAAATAACTATAGGAATTACAATACACATAGTTGCATGTGAAGGTGAAATCAAATCAATCTAGTTTGATTGCTCCTATAGGATGTGGGACTATACTTGGAACAAGAATAGATTAATGTCTTAATCATGGCTATTTAGGAAATACTCCAGCTTTGGACATGGAAAGCTCTTGTTTGCCAGAAAAATGGATTCATGTAGAGACACTTGGTTTAAATGTAGGAATGGTTGGATTTAAACGGAGAAGTGGAATACACTTAGTTTGCTGGAACGAATTAGTCAAGAGGGGGCTGTATCTCCGGAAAAAATATATGTGGCAGTTGTTTAATATGAAAAAATTAGAAAAGTCATAGCCGACTGCTGAGTTTATCAAACGCTGCTTCTAGAGAGGACATCATATAGATTTATTTCTGAAAAAAGATATTTCCATTACCGTATCGTCGTTTGACATACTTTCTAAGACCATTACTGTTCTCAGGAATGTACTTTTAAATAGTGAGGTAGTAACGATTGAGACGAATTGGTGCTAATTTAAATTGCTATACTCGACTGTGAACTTATAGTAATACTAGAAAAACTATTTGTAGTAAGCACATGATGGGGTAAAATTTTTAATTTAGCATTATATGCCGCTTTTTGTGATAAATCATGAAGAGACCTATGAGCATCTTATGTTTTTACAAGTCTGTGAACCCAAATAAAGTTCTTGGGAGAGATTGTGCGGGACGATTTATTTAATTTATTCGAATAATTAACTAGTCATACTAAATATGGGAGGGAATCGTTTATATTGGCCGAGCTAAAACTCGTCGATTATGATGGTAAGGGTTTTGAGGCAGTTAGTGTAATGTCATATCATTATTAATCTACTTTTAATTAAACATATGAATATTAATTTGTTTATAGCAGAACTATAAAATAGAAACCCATTGTTACTCTCTGGTACCGATCAGTGCATCCGTAAGTATGCTCGGACATGTTCGCGTCGGAGCAGACAGATGTTCGCTCACTCACAGTGCCTGTAAGCATAGATTATGACGTAGCTGTGACCCTAGGGATTAATAGTTGGCTGGTTGTCGTGGAGTTCGTCCTAGCAAGAAATTAAAGAAAGGAATGCTGGAAAAGAAGTTGAAAAAGTGAAAGAAAGGAAATTAGTCGTTGAAAGAAGCGAGGTGTACATTTAATAAAGATGTAGAAGTGCATCCTAAGGAAATTGGAAATAACTTCATACACTAGAGTTCAGCGGACGGCCGGGACCAGTTAATAATTTTCAATATTTTATTGTTTTGAGTTGAAAAAGAAAGGAAGTAAGAAAAGTGCCAAGATAAAGAACAGCGACAGTGCTGTGGTGGGTTAAAGTTGTGTGGATCGGCTGCGCTATAAGGAGCTCCACAGTGTTGGATGATGGCTTTCAGCTATATGCGTCGTACCTACTTATTGCAATGCTTTTTGTATGATTGATGTGTGTTGTGTGAAAGGTGATGGTGTGGATTGGACGGATGTGTTGTGGCGCGGTTAGACCTTGTTTTAATGTGGTGTATACTACGCAGTCTCTCCAGGATTTTCCTTCATTTATTTGTTTTTCCTTTAAAAATGTAGGTAGTTAGCGTACAAAATGAGTTAATCCAATCAAGGAGGGTGGGGTGGGGGGGGAGGCCAGGCGCGTGGGGAGGGGAGGATGTGGTCAGTGGGTGAGTTATACAGGCATGCGTGTTGCCTTGTTTACTTTATGTGCTTTTGTCTTGGGTTTTTTCCTTTTTTTTTTTTTTTTTTTTTCAGTTTTTTTTTTTACTTCTTTTTTTTCTTTCCTCGGTTGCCTTTTCTCAAATTGGTTGGTGCGCCGGGGATGGCTCCGTTCGAACTGAGCGCACTGCATTGTTTTTTTGAAATACTCCCATGGAGTATACGTCGGGCCAGGTATTAGCGGTTGATAGGGTCGTCGCGGTTCAGTTCGCTCTGTTTTCACTGTGGCGTTTTTAAAAGAAAATAGAAAACAAACCAAAACTTACTGTATTGTTACTCGAAGAGACGTGCTTCAGTTCTTTTCGATTTCTTGCCCGTATATATGACAAGACTCGTCATGTGCCGTTTTGGAAATAACTTATCAGATTATGTTTAAATCACGGCATCAGGATAGGAAGGTGTATCTACTATATTATCAGTGCTTGGACAAGAAGTATCGTTAGTGTCAGATAGGCGTTTCCTGTTTTTCCTGGTTGATGTTTTATGTTCTCTTTTTTTTTTTTTGGTTTTTCTCGCTGAAAGAACAATCAGAGTGTGTCGCGTGATACGGCTGCTTTCGATCCTACTCGCATCATATAGGTCGAAGATTCGATGAAGAGTATTTTATTTTTGGCAGGTTCATTTTCAATTTTTGTATAGTACTCTGAAGATTCCTGTACTGGGAACGTGTTAGAGACACTAAATCGGCTATAAGTTGTATCATAATACTTCGAGAGGCCACAGCGGAAGAGAAAAGTGAGGAACACTTAAGATGCAATCGTGACGCGCCTAGACTTGTATTTTGGTCTATAGGCCCCTCCGCGTTTTTGTGGTAGCCGAAGGGTGAGAGAGCGAAATATGGATTCATGTGAATTTTGTCAAGGTTTATAGTACGCGATCTGGCTGATCATGGCATTCACTACTTTGATAGGTTACTTGATTTGGTCCGGAGAACGTAACTAAAAATATATACAACCAAACTCCCGTAGTAGTATGTTGATTTTACAACTTAGTACGTAAAACGATCACAGAAAAATAAAAGAAAAAAAAAAAGAAGAAAAAAAGAAAAAAAAAAAAAATAAAAAAAAAAGCAAAAAAAATAATAAAAAAAAATAAATAATAAAAGAAAAAAATAATAAAAAAAAAAAAAAAAAAAAAAAGAAAACAAGAAAATAAAAAACAAACAAAAAAAAGAAATACAGCAGTAAAATGGTGGATCGAATTCTAAGCAGATAGATTGCTTTGTAAGACAACAGATGCTTCGACTATCGAATGGATTGCATTGTCTTATTCGGTTTGCGAATAATATACATATTAAGAAATAAAATCATTATAAACGGTCAAACGCGGACAATCAGAAGCACGAATAGTTAACACAAGACGTTCCGTTTTTGAGAATGCGAAGGATATATTAGTCGATTCATAACAGTCACTGGCAGTGATAAGGCACGACACTACTTTAATTCAACGCACAGATTCAGGATCAAGTCCAGGTGTGTTTGGCGAGACAGACGCGGCATATCCTTGCCGTCTTAAAACCGGATAGGGTTGTTCGAGCTATCTAGTAGTGTTACCATGGAGTGTGAGAGCCGCTAAACAAGCTGTTGAAGATAGCTGACGTGGGATGCGTTATCGTGTAAGTCTTAAGGTGACTTATCCGTCGGACTAGTCCACATTATCGTAGAATTAAGGGAGTGTAGAGGGGTGAATAACCAGCACAGAAGTAGACCGCTATGATGGTTGTGGATCGTCAAGACTGCGATGCGGGGGAAACCTGTACTGGCTGAACGGGCAGTGTACTATTGCCTATGATTAGATGGGTACCTGAATACCTACCAGATACGTCTTCTTGAAACAATCGGCCTAATGGGATTTGTGTGCTGGATCATTACGAGTTATCGGTAGTGCCGGGAGTGACGTCGCAGCTGATCACAGGTTCACGTATGATGGGTGAACTTATTGGGGATAACATATCTATGTTAATATCAAATGTTCAACAAGCGACTTTTTATATCTAAAGCGCAAAGTCACTCGTGATGGTATGGTAGTATTAATATGATAGGGGTAGCATGTAGGATTATCAGGACGTATGTAACAGGACTGTTGTAAGATATTTATGCTGGTATAATCGTAACATAGTTTGTCTTATGTTCTTATGTACATTCAGTGCTTTGCCTAGAGAGCTTTAACGAGCTTTAACCTGCTCGAGAATCTGACTAGGAGTAAGCAGTGATATATACTCCATCGCACTAGATCGAGAGATGCATAGTCATCACGCGGCGTGTTAGTCAATTAAACGCAAATTGGTATTTTCTGTTAGGGAGCGGATCCATGTTGGCGCTAGCATAGTGCATGGGGCGTGAAATTGTTTCGATGCCCGTACTAGATATATAATCGAAGCGAGGTAGCTCAGTTTAATACGTTGACTGACAAGCCAGACTAGCTGGAGCTTCTGTTGCAGGTCGGGAAGTTCGGCCAGGGGGGCCGATAGGTCCGCATAGCATGAAGGAATGATATCGTGGCGGACTGTCACGAAGATCGAAACGTAGCCGTACCACCAGGTGTAGACCGTATATTTTAGAGAAGGATCGATTATGGAGTGTCCGGTGATTGTAAGAGGAATGCTGCTCGATAATATTTATGGATCTTAGATAGGAGAATGGATCTGCAAAAGTAGTATAACTTACGTACCGGCTCTATAGGACTCTAGATCAAGGTCCATATATCCTGGGATCGGGTGAATTTGACTACAGCGGCGTCTGATGCGATATGTCTTTCGTTAGCCACCCAGCTGTGATCGAGATGAACTGAATCAATCAACCTGCTCACCCGATTGCTTAATATACGTGGCCACAACCTGTTTGCTCATCTTCTTGAAGATTACGCAGCTTTAGAATCAGTACCCTACAAGTGTCCCTTCGTCATCAATGGCGCCGCAATACTAGGATATAGAGTCCTAAATGAGATTTGCTCGCTGTCATCGTGGGTAGAAAGGAAGCAGAGTCCCGACTGCTTCTCTACTCAATTTTATGACGTACTCAACCGACGACTAATTGTGTGTTACTTACTCCAACCTGAAAAGGTGCCATCAGCGATCTGAAGTCTGTCCAGCCACATAGCCTCATAACTGGTTATACAGCGTATTTTCCGACCAGCTTAGTGGTTCCCTGTCGCCGTGTTAAATCTAACGCTCCAGGTTTCTTAAGGAGTAATTATAACTGATCGAAATCTGTCAGATCGACGCGGAAGAAACCCCAGAAGATGAAGAACGCTATCCGCAAGTAGATCCAATGTTATTCAAACGCGCCCGAGGCATAATCCGTATGAAGTTCCAATACTCAAATCCTGGCACTCACCAGTTTCTGACGCCGCTTAGAAGAGCCTCACTTATTTCTGGTGTGTTGTTCGGACTGGGCGTGGAACCTATCATTGACGACTCTCTCCTTATCGTGTGCGCAGGCGTGATAGATCATCTCGTGAGCAATAAGATGGTAGAAGGAAGACCTATCCCTAAGGCTGATAGCAATGTGAGGAAATCTTTGAGGGCGGCATTGACTCAACACCTCATCCCGAGTCTAAGGGAGATTGTCCTTTGAATACTGCCAGTCGCATAGGATCGTATACTGTCTTGGCCATGACAGGTTACTCATTCGGAGTTAACAAGGTTCACGCTGGAAAGCCTCCACCACGTTCGTCATGAAAGTAGTATCGGTGGCTCATCGCAAGACAATTAATATTGCTCGCATAAAGCTCTACCCGTTCCAAGATCGTGTCCACCTCGGTATGACTAAGAAGTCGCTGCTTCATCTCTCTTTAACTGGGATTGCTTGTAGTGGCCGTTGAATTTATTAAAGATCGACCGAGTCGCCTCATTTCCTGAACCGTCGCTTGCTTTGGCTTTCATCTTACGCCGCCAGGGCTCAGATGATCATACGAAGTATCTGTTACTGAGAGGCTATGTGCGTTATCGCGAACATACCTTGCCCGTAATTGAACACTATTAGATGCTCGGGGCCTCGATGTATATACTGTGCGGCATGTAATACGACCCTGCTAGCACTGCCCTGCAATCATGTGAAGGGAACTTATCCGATGTCTGTTTGTTTAGGTTTGCAGTAGTGAAATAATACGAGCCTTGACCTATCTGCTCTGCACACCGCCCGGTATAGCCCTTCTTTGATATTGTAGCTGAGAGAGCTTACTGCACACGTAAAGTATACAGCTCAGTCTCAATTCTTGCTTCATCTATAGGAGCTAGAGCCAATTGTGCATTCGTTGATAGAGAATTGTAAAAGTCCAATATTGTTTCTATAATAGAAATCCGATCAAAAGATTCCGGGCCACGAAATATGCGCATCACGGCGCAAGTTCGTGCAGGCTACTGTAATGCAGAATGATCCACCATATGCTTGTGAGGTATCACTGTTCTGCCTTTCCGGTGCACAATAATCAAGATCATTAGATGGAGGCTGACACAGATGTGATTGTCGAGTACTTAATACTGGCCTATCTAAAAGTACTGGTCCGGTACGGACCCGGGTCTCCACGCGGCCGATGTCTCACAATTGGGAGCTGGACAAAGTGATTCCAGGAACACACTCATAAATTCAAACTCTATCCGACTAACGTGATCACTGTGCGAAGCGTCTTAGCAGACCACAAACAGCGACCTTCATAACGTTTCTCGGACTTAAACCGCAATTGAGAGCAATCCGCATCCCGTCTCATCGTCAAAAATAGGGATTGAGTAGTAACTCCGTTTTATTGCCGGTGTCCATGCGATATGAGGATCAATGGAAGAGCGAATAAGACAGCATGATGATTCAACCTACGGTTATCATAAATAATGTGATTTTCTAAGAGTAATACGATCTTACACGACCCCAAGATTCAGTAATGCCCAATGCTTTGGAGCGACACTAGAACCATACGACACAGGCATTCAATGATATCGAACGTTCCTGGAGGACCTGACACCACTGGTCTCTGTGGTGAGCGTGCTCTTTACCATGCGACTAGACCATCGTGTATGACGGAGACATATAGTTTATAGGAATGCTTAGTTGCCGTTATGCGAGACTGGTGCTCCGCGGATCAATGTCAATGCATTACCACCCCTGGTGAAAACATATCCCAGTGCGACCCTTAGTGGTATTTGGGTATTGTCTTCGAGGGACGCCCCTTTGAGTGATTCCTTACAATAAAGTTATTGGAGCGTTTCGCTGATAACATACTGACGTGACTTACTAGTTGGACCCAGTGAATTCTATATTTAATAATAGTTGCCCAGCGATATAGCATCGACGCAACTGCTATAGTCATAGGCTAATTTTTACAACGACGCCCGAGGTTCACTGACTGCCACAATCGACAGGGTCCAACATCTATCTATGACTGACGCTGATACGACATGAATATCTGATTAATACTCGTTCGTCTCATACCTAATTGTGAACAAGTATATCGCGTCACGCTCGGCGTAACATAGTAGAAACCGCTGTGCAACCCGCACGCCAGACTCGATCGCGTGTTAATCCTCTCTAACCCGTATTATAGTCGTACCTCGTAAACCAGATAAGATTAAAGGATGATTCAGATATGTCCAATACAGTTACAGTAGCAGCTGCTACCGACCGTTGTGTAAGCAAGTGCCTAGTAATGTCGGAAGACATATGAGATGCGGAATGGACAAGTGACCTACGATCGAGAGGCTGGATGATGTAGTGTGTTGGTGTAGTTGCCCAGCCAGGATGGTGAGTTAGACTGTGCGATAGAGCCGAAGACTAGAGATCGGGGACTGCTGACATACGTCCGCCGTTAAGTTCGATGCAATCGTATCAAGTAGCTAGGCTACACAAACTGTCCGAGGTGGTTTTGGCTGCTTGCACATGCCCTGTTATTTCTATTCCCTAAGTTCGTCGTATCGATGCACTGATCGACCGTAGTTATCATAATCTAAATGACGATCACCAGACCCCAGTCGTATGCCTGGTAGACTAGCTTCACCACAGCAAGCGGTGTCTAGCAGGAATGCTGGACATGCCCGATGGCGATCGATCTGAGCATAGTTATAGTAAGAGTGTATCCGGAGCCTCCAATGACATATAAGCGTCATTGTGTTATCTTTTTTAAAGAGTGGTGTATCTACTTCGTGTGTG
>CALNVZ010000008.1:4672-14807 GCA_940671915.1 Paracentrotus lividus
TTATAACTTTATATTACTTCTGCTCTCCAAACGGTAGAGGAACCAGATGCCGCCACAATTTGGTAATGATAAATGCACACTGCAACTGCATAGTCTGTGATTAAAAACTTTGGAAATACCGACAGCTATGAAAAAAAAAAAAATCATTAGGCTGCAACCGGGCGACAGGGAATTCCCAACCCACACCCTCTGGAGTGTGCGTAGACCTAAGCGTCTATCATAAAACGACGATAGACCACCGGAGATTGAACCCGGGTAGCCGATTAAAGCGTTTCAACAATCACTATCCCCATCTATAGTTACAATCGGAAACAAATCCCAAAGACGTTAAAAGGAAACATTTCCGCCCCGGGCCAGCCTAAGTAGAATTTTTTTCATAGCGTGTCTGGAGTTACATACAGTAATATCTCACACACAGTACTGCGTAGAGTTACTGCTACCTAATACCCGACACAGAATGCATGGGTTCAACCTGGTGGAGAGCAAAAAATAAGAACATAACAATTGAAGCTTCGAACATAAATAACCTTATAATATTTATAATAAATAAGGGACATGAAAACCTTGGGTGAAATATAGTACGTTGATGGAACTCAGCGGGTACGAATGAACAACGGATTGGGACCTGAAAAATACTTGTGCTAAAGTACACTGAACCAATAACATGTTAAGACGACAATAGAAGCAAGAAAAAATAATATAATAATTAATAATCAACTTGTATACCATACTTCCATATACTAATCTCCCTCCTTATTATTAATATTAGAGCCAGCTGATGACTTAGTAGGAACTGAGAGCGATCATGTTAGTTGCATTATCTGTTTACACCTCTTACTTTGCAGTATATTCGTAATACGCAAATAGATCTTCTAATTATGATGAGTAACATATATGACAAACCTTTAACTTCAATATCTACCGGAGTATTCTAAAATGCGCCTAGGATCAGAGTCGACCCTGTTATTATATCACCGACGAAGGGCCGTCAATAGTACCATTCACCGCAAGGAAGACTCGTGGGAGGTCTCTTACAATACGGGAACAACTGAGAGCACAAATCTAAAAAACTAAGTTACACCGACACATATCAATAGGCATGAGACTCGTATATACCCCATTTAAGTTCATAGAATATATGATTATAAATAGAATATTGATATTGCTTCTTAGAATCCACATGTTTGCATATAAACACAAATCGGCAGGGACAAACATAATAACAAGTTCATCTAACAAAACTTAATTTATCAGAGTCTATATATTGAAACACATTGAAGTTTATTTAATTTTTTAGAGAAAACAGAATAAACAAAGAATGAGAAGTTAATTCTTAGTAAAACGAACATCAGAGAGTTAGGGACCACTGAGTATTAAACAAAGGCATAAGCCTGAGTATAATTAATTTCAGGTTACAGACAAAATAAATTACATAAAATATTTGACAAAGAATCCGAAGAACAAATAAAAGCTGAATAGGGTTATAACACAGAGACTAGCATGAATTGGAAGAGCGGAAATATAACACTCAAAGATAATCACAGATGGACCATGTCACACAAACCAGAATTAGGAGAAACTTAATGATCGATTATATAACACACAAATATTATAGTAAGATAAGTCAAAAGGTGATAATATATAACACTTTGTATATTAACTGGTCGAGATTATTATATATCATGATGCAGTGCAGAGAACGCAGAACTAATCGCGAATTATTCGAATCGTTAAATAAAAACGACGGGCTCCATGACTGTAACATTTGACTATATTAAAACTGGATGATCCGAGATACCAACGTCTGAGTCCGGTCATAAATACTACCGTCCCAACTAGATGGATAAATTGTCGGGACAACAGAGCAACAAACGAGATGGAAAGAAGTACTATTAATAGATACACTTAGTGAAGCAATCGGCTTCCATATATCTGAATCTTCCTTTCGATTCGTCTAGTGGTGTAGATCCTATGAACAGACTTAATGGGATTTATACCTTGTGGTCATATTATTATTATATATGTAACCCTTTTGACCTCATATACACCAGCAATATATGTTGTGAATATCAGAGCAAACCTAGAAATGAACATAATTTAACTCTATCGCTGCTATCAATACAGTACCACTCACAGGACAAAAACAAGTAAGTCCCCATCTAATGTCAAAGAGTAAATAATCAGAGTATAGATAACATTGTCTACGCGAAAAACTCTAACAATGCGAGCTAGATGTTGATTGCAGAAGTAAGGGGGACTGATAATATCACATCTTAAATTGCCAGAAGGAACAGTTGTGTGTTATCACACCATTATTACCTTTAAACGCGCGAAGTACGAAACATATTATTAATGGTGGATACAAAAGACTAAAATGAACAATTTCGAGCTTGACGAAATGAGAATCAATAAGACTCTTTGAAGTGATTCAAACGTAAAATATAAAAGCAACAAAAAAAATGGAACAATTGTTTCATATAAGGGAAAGAGGTCACACAATAAGAGACGGTCATTTTAACGGAGGCTGGTAACAAAGAAATACAATTTTGTAAATTTTTCTCTTTATCAACCTTGTGTTATAATATTGCTTTCTGGTAGATTATCCACCCCAAAACAATATTCGATCATCCCAACAACCAATCCCGATACATTTCAATATTATATTCAGATGCGATGAGAGTGGAAGGCCCCAAGCAATTTTAAAAGAATTATGTTCAAGCCCTACCCAAAATGGTAAAAACATCCAAAACAGATATTTAAGTTTGTAAAAAACATTGGCATATCAGAGATTATGTTACTTTCAACATTATTACGACACAATTTTGTGGAGGGAATCCATCGGAGCCCGAGTACATATTTTCGTCGGGATCTTTCTAGGCAGACCGGTACTAAGGTAACGAGGTACATCGCCACCGCAGCAGGCTGGTTATAAGTGAGAGTGTTTATGGCAGTCTGTGATCTTTATTCCGTGACCAATGACAGAACTAGTGGTTATCTTGAGGCGCAATGGGAGCTTAATAGTACGATGTAGATGGGGGTGTGTGGTGATTGCCTGCGAGTCTAACGACAATTCGACAGTGGCGGAGAGATTAATAGTTAATGTGCGTCAGTCTTGCGTAGCTGGCGGAGATGTACACAGGACTAAGGGTTAAGCAGTGTCGGAGGATGTGAGATGGGCGTAATTAAACATAGGAGGACCTGATTCAGTTAAGATGTGTGTAGTGTGCCGTGACTGCAGAAGAGGAGGACACTCTGTGTTGTCTGAACGCGGGTGCTATAAGTGTGGCATGATTCAAGGTGTTGGTGATTAGTAGGTCGAACTAGAGTCTTGGAGAGGTTAAGTGGTATTGTGCTAAGTGGAACTCTCACGGTGCACTAATTTGTGAAGTAATTAACACCATATAATAGTGTCAAAGAGTGGATAGAACATCGAGTAGTGGCATCAGTTCGAAATGGTAGATTTCGTAGTGCAGCGCGGAATGTGAATCTATGATATACATAAATAGATATCTGAGTTGATGTTGTGTCAGAGATAGTAAGGATGTCAAATAGATTCACGGTATGTATCCAAAATTCAATAGTATTGTAGATCTGGCAAGTTGGATATGGAGTGAAATAGGTTAGATGCTCTCTGTTATTTAATAATATGAGTAACCTAGCTGTGTAGAGTTAATTCCTAATGCGGAGAATCTGTCGAATCTCAAGTCTTCTGGTTGGTCGAACAATGTCCAGATGACTTATCAGTGGTGTTTCGGGGATGATGTTGTATCGCCCGCTGTGGGAATTGTTGGTCGGAGCTATTAAGTTAAATTTGTTAAGATAGAGAAGACCTTGGTTGTAGCACAGCTTAGATGGTTTGATTTCGTTGATTGATATCGTATGGAATTAGTAGTATGGTGACTGTGGTCGTATTCTGCGAATGGACATTGATTTAGTCTGGGTGGTTAAAACTCTAATGTCGAGCGGAATCAGATATTGTATCAGATGTATCACCCAATAGGCAGTGGATCGTACGTTCCTTGTCGAATAAGAACTGGATTGTATGAAGAGATTGCAAACGGTATGTTCCCAGTAGCATCAACTCCATCATCCATGCACACTGAAATTGTGAGTATAAGAGACGTTGAAGAGGTAATTTCAACTATTTTATATTCAGTTGAATGTATCTTGTAGGCGAAGCAGGGCCATGGCAGCAGACACAGAGCTCGTGTTCACCGACCTCTGTGTTACATAGCCGCAAGAGAACATGGCGGCGTAAAGTAACTTCCTACCGAAATGCTCTGTAAGAGAGTGATGCATATATACGTATGTACTCAATCATTGAGTTCATTTTCCTTATTATCCAATCACCAATGAATGAATTGTAAATAAAAAAAAATAGTTCATTAGAGCTAAAATAGTCAAAATTGTCTATATAAGATGACAAGTACCAATGTGAAGAAACTCCCTAATTACAATAGGGTATAATTATTTTTAATAAATATTTTTCTATATCAAGTTTGATTATAAAAGTTGAATATGAATGAAGACGCGAGAGATAAGTGAGATTATCAAATAAGAAAATAATATTGAATTCTCAACTATACCTATGAAGCTGAGAGATAATACCCAACAAAGAGAAGCATGAGTAGTCACCAGGTGTTATCGAGTAACAAACGACATTCTTTCATCAATATACAATAGCACCAGTCTATCAGTCGCAATAACTAGTTAGATACAAGAATCCATAATTCTAAAGGTTTGCAATAACAATCATGTTCACGCCCAAATCTAAATCGAAATTGAAGTTTAAGTTTAAAAGCCGACATATAGCGCTAGAACATTGTATAAAAAACCATCAACGAAACAGAATAATAAAATATAAAGACCAGTGGGATGATATCACACAAAAGATGGTGTGACGCTTATCTGATTTAACAAAAAACTGACTCAAGTACCATTGCATTTTTCACCGGTGTCATCGATGTAGCCACAATTGGAAGTGATATGATGCTGTACTCCCTTGTCCCTGACCCTACTCTAACAATTCTTTTTAATATAACATATACCTGGTCTCGAAATGAATTACTGAGACATACAAGCTCCATACAGTAAATTTTATCACTATCGAAAGTCCTATTGTCAACCACTCCACTCTTAGAATGCACGTTTGTTCATAATCATAAAAAACAATACTAATTAAATAGTGCGAGAAACAATTTAAACATAAAAGAAAGAAGTAAATCGATATAGTAATAATGGCAGCCTGTAGGATTATGCCTTTGATACATCATCAAAACAAATAGATACAAACCCTATTTACCAAATTCTTAATAACAAAAATGTTTGTAGTGATGACCAAATTTACAGAAATAAATTTTAAAAGAACTGTAAGTGTTATCACCTGTGGATAAAAATAAATAATGTATGCTGGTCCAAAAAAAAAAAATCAATCTAAGATCCACTAATATTGAGCTAGCTTTAACGACATATGTAAGCACTTACCTGATACAGATGAACAATTTAGAATAGGCAAAATGTGGAAGCGACCAAACCATTAGCCAAGAGTAAGGTAGAGAACTTCATACGGGATTCTGACCATTGTTATAAGTTATTTTCAGAAGCACAAGCACACTGCGTAATGATTCCTTCTTAGATACGAACCAAGCAAAGAGAGCGAAACGAAAAAATATCTCCATAATAAAAACCAAGTACTAACGCGTTATTATTTATGTCATGATCCCATGCTTTTCTAACCCGAACTGATGATGTATCCTACACACCTTTCTGTCGTATCACTATCTACCCAATCTCTACTCTAGATTATAGCTGGATTTCAGGACATTAGTGCTTCCAGACACTGCCAAATTTATTGATACCAATCAACAAAGATAAAACATAGCACACTACTATCTTCTTTGCCTACGTAACTATCTGCCAAAACCTATATACAAAATGTAAGGTTGATCCCTTATTCATTATCTATCATAAATTTCGTTACTTACAGTTGTTTCATCAACTTTAGTCTGACATTAATACTGATATTAACATGAATTATTCTCTATGCATATTGGTTAATCCCACTGTTCTACATATAAATACTTATTATAACTACATAATGAAAGAAAACAAGATTTGTAGTTAATCAAACAGCAAGATATACGATAACAATAACGAAATTTCAATGTAAGAACAACAACAAACAAAATCAATCATAAAAACCCGAACAACATATTTAATATAAAATTACTTAACAAAAACTATTACCATAGTCGTACTTTACGACCTTGAAATTTGCTCTCCCACTTAGTTTTCAAAACACAATTAAACAATCAATATCAAACGGCGTTCATTAATAAATAAGAAAGACTAATGCCAATGATATATTATCAATTCCGTAATAACTTATTCAGAACATTTTGTAACAAGAGGAACTTTCTCTCTAAGTCGCTTTCTTTACGACAAGATACTAAGTAAAATGTGTCACAACCTTTGTAAACTCATCCTTCTATATCACATTCAATCAACCATATATCGACTGAGTAAATATAAGTTTGTATCATCAGACAAATGCTAGCCACGCCTCCAAGCTCTGAACCTAAATAAGATACCATTAAACCAACGAAGTCTATATCTGCGATCTTAAGCTCAATCATATCAACTATATAATAAAAATAGCAAATGGTATTTTTTTCAAGCGCAAGAATATACATTAAAAATTAATTAACTTAATAATAATTAGCCCCAACTACAAAGCACGCCTAATAACAAAAACACAGCCACACTCCTGCGAAGAATTGGCATTCCCACAATTTAGCTTCCTCATAAGTTCAAATAGATTCGCAAGACTAATGCTCCGTTTCACGGACACTTGTAAAAAGCCATACCCCGCAGACGTAGCTCCGGAAAAAAATGAATTAAAAACATGATCTCGCTTGCCTACTTCGTGAGAGGTTGTAACTAAAGTAAACCCGAGCAATGCCAATTTCCGGACAGACTGTCATCTCTTTTCTTCTCAATTAACGGTCAGAAATAATAAGTCATTCATTCTTGCACTCCTTGTAACCCGAGAAATCTAAGATTTAACCTTAGAACCAAGATGCCATAACCTTCGTCTTGATCTGAAATCAGGGTAATATTCTGTAGATTCGTTGAACAAAATCTTCACGTGTGTGAAGTTACTCTGTCTTTTCGAAGAATCACTAATATTTCGAGGTCAATAAATACAAAATGCGCTTGGAGAAGACTGCGCCTGTTAGCAGAATACTTTCCTTGAGCCGTTTCAAAAGACGGGACTTTATTTGTACGGTTTGTTACCTCCGACTCGGTAACTATGATATTACCGGATTTCATAAAAAATGCGAACCTATTTACCTTTTTTTCTCATTTGTGAGTTTGAGATCGTATTTATGAACATCGTTGCATGGCAGTAAATACTCCGGAAAACACATTATCCAATAATAACGCAACCGCTCGAATTATATTATATTTTATCTTATCAATGTATATATTTATATTTATATCGGCAAAGAGAAAATTACAAAAAACTAATACCTCCCAGAACCAACATAACCATACAAACAGAAAAAATATCCAACCACTCTGAGAACGCTCTGATACACACATCAAAACCATCTTGTTGTTTGTAACATTAAACCTTTTGATTAAGAACAAACTCCTGTGTTTAACAATGCCGTATGAAAGGGACACTAAGAAACGCGTATACGTGTACTTTAATACGTCCAATACATCATTCTCTCTTCCCCGTACAGGTCTAACTCAGTACGCCACGTGCTCTTAACACCCAAAACAACTAGCACACACGACCACAAAACAATTAACATACACCAAGCCTCCTGATGCGTCGCGCTGGCGCGTCGCTCTCGCGCCCGCGCTCGTCATGCTTCTTCTACATGAGTTCTGAATCACAACTAATCATATAACTACCCATCTCTTCTGCACTTTACATAAAACAATTTTAATTCTTTGTATCATATAAACGCCATTATTAATTATAAGAAAAGTCTATACTCGTCTTGATCTCGTATTTCTTTTACTGATATCTTAATTTAGGACAATGATAGTATAATTTATAATCTTTTTTATAGAGAGCCATTGTAAGACTTTTAATTAAACGACCTCATTCCTTTATCTTCTTCTTTTTTTTCCTGACACAAGCCAAAAAGAAAATCATGCCTAAAAATAATCGGGAACACAGAAATAAAAGACTGCAATACCCAGCGAAAGTGGAGGCAGCGAATATATAAATACCTTACAACAATACCCTTGATAAATTCAATGTATGTTAAGTTCATCGATTTCGTTGATTATAGGTCAGTTTCAATCGAAAAACCAGCTCAACAAAAGATTAGAAAACATATTTATAAATATACTCTATTGAACACCGTAACCCATTCATCTTACCCAAATGAACAACCAGCGACACACATTACATAGTTGAGCAAGAGCTTTGAAGTTATTGTAAAAGAAAATCCGATTGGTATGAGGAGCACCCTCTAGAGTGTATGGTCGAATTTCCATATTTTATAGTTTGGCTCGAATTTCTTGAACTTAAACAAATATTGCTCAAATATCAACAATGTGTAAAGGATCACTCCTTATATTGAAATTCTACCCTTATATTAGTTCACAGCTTTTGAATACTCTGTTTTTTGTATCACCATAGATTCGGACTAAGAATGTGCCAAGTCAAGTCGAAGTAAACTGTCGCTAACATTAAAAATTTTTCGATGTCTGTCGTTGCTGTTGTCATCTCTAACTGTTATTCTTCATAATTAACCCTCTCTGATTTCCCTCTCGTATACCTTTCCACCATGATTTTATGTTAATCCATATTAAGAATGGCGATACTTAGTTTCTTTTTCTCGTATTAAATTAATATACATACAAATTTCAGTCTATATACGTATATAAGTTAAGTAAGACAAAATGCTTCCATCATCACCAAATTTTCAATGGGTTAACAGTCGTATGTGCGTGTCATTTGTATGCCATGAAGATTCAGAATATGGCCCAAAGAAACCTCATGGAAACGTGGCTTATTATTTAAATCAAAATGCAGATAATTTAATTAAAACAACTATTTTGACACCTTTTTTCACTCATCCTTACTAGTGTGATATCCCCTAACACTGTGGGTTTTTGTGTCATATCCAACATTACCATTAATTAAAAAAACAATGATTATCTATCTGTGAAACATTACTAGGTAGACCCTTATCTTTTATGTTATAAGATACTTCTTTTAATTCCTATTGAAACCTCAATATTTTAATGTATTGCGATATGTATCTAGATGGATATGTAATTTGTTCATTACGTTATGCGCTGATAGTCCAAACAAAAGATCCATATAATATTTTTTAGGATCCTAAACATAATTATCTAAGAAGTATACTGAATAATATATATTTCGACCCTTTGAATTCGATATGGCATGCTTCATAGTATTGAGTGCTCTTCACATTTAGACTCTTAATACCAATACACTTTGCGTACGTATGTATGATTTAGTTACCACAAACTATGTTGCAATAGTAACATATTCAAAACCAACAAACGAGAGAAGATGACACTGAGTAACATTTTTTGTGGTCTAGTCGGTCTACCCGCTTAGGTTTTCAGTGTTGGTAGAGTCATCTTCCTAGCATAATTATGTTGGTACCATTTTCATGTGGATCTTTGAACGCATGACTGAATAACATATAATCTTCAGAAGACGGTAAGATCTCACTTGCGCCAAGTGGCTTGGTGAATAATAATAATAATAACTAGAACTGCAATCGTTGACATGAACGATGTGCGTGCATTGACGCCTTGACTAAAAGATTTCAATGATTATGTAAATGTAAGCATATATTTTTAAATATATTGGGAAACGGAAGTAAGCTTTACATAATATACAAGATCTGTGTGTAAAACGAATACGCTTTGTGTACTACAGTGCAATTTTGAAAACTTCGCTTTCCATATCATTCGGTGTGCACATGGCTCTGTCAAATTTGCAATTATTAGGCAAACGGGTACAGTGCCTACTACGAAAACCTGATTTACTCAAAATTTTCAATGACAACCTATACTTTATATGGTATCAATGGAAAGGTAATTTCATTGCGGTCATTGTCATGTCACTTTT
>CALNVZ010000008.1:16622-43916 GCA_940671915.1 Paracentrotus lividus
AAATAATAAACCAAAAACCTAATACCTTACGTTACATTAATAAACAACAATTACTTATAAAATTATAAATAACGGGACTTAACAACACCCACCTTTAATTAATTAATTATTAAAAAATATTTAAAATTTAACAAAAAAAATATTAATTATTAAAAAAACAAACCTATACCATTATATAAATATGACTTTAATAACTTAATACAAAATTTACCAAACTTTTATTACTAAAAAAAATAATTATTAATTTACCAATTAAAACTTACTAAAAAAAAAAATTATTAACAAATTTTATATTTTAAATGTATTTAAATTTTAACGTTTATTTTAAAAACTACGTCCCAAACATTTCAGTTGATGTCTTGTAAACCAAAACATCAAAATGGAATTTTTTAGTTGTGAATTGTTTACTGTGTGTTGGGTGCGTGATGGGTGATGTGTGTTTTGTGTCCAGGGGAGGATGTGGGCTGTGTGAATGGGTGTGTGAGTGGTGTGTGGGTTTGAGAAGAGAGAGGGTGTGTAACAACATATTCAGTCAACATTTGCTTCTTTCTTCACCCAGCCACTTGGGCGCAGGGTTGAAGATGTTTACGTTTCTTAAGAAGATTGTCTGGTATTCAGTACGCGTGCAAAGATCCCCATGAAAATGGTACAACATATGCTACAAGGATTACTTTACCAGGCATATATGAATCCCATGATTAAAAGCTCATAACTTTTACAAAGACATCTTCAAAATGGAGGACAGTTATTATTGATCACTCTGTAATAGGGATGTAAAAGTGAGGGGAGATGTCTCGCAGGGGAGTTCGTCTGGGGGAGTTTGTCCCCAGGGGCAAACTGTCCATCGAAGGATAGTCCTCGGGACCCGTCTCCGGGGAGATTTCCACGGGGGTTGTCCGTTGGAGTTGTCCCCGGGAGGAGTAGTCCTGCCGGGGGAGATGTCCTAGAACCACAATACCGTATAAGCATATCATGTAGATGATTGAAGAAAACTTATTAAACATAAAGGAATTTACGCTGTTGTGATGTTAAATAGACAATTAATTTATTCATTTGTCTCCAACGTAGAACCATGCATGTTGTAGAAACACACGCAATGCTGGTGATAAATTTGAAACCAGACAGCTATGAAAAAAAAAATCATAAGGCTTGCCCGGGCCGGGAATTCGAACCACAGACTCTGGATTGGCTAGACCAGCGTCAAACCGCTAGACCACGGAGTGCTGCGTTAGCGATTAAGGTTATAAACTATCCATGTAATGAAAATAAACGTTAAAGGATCCCTGCACGGGCAGCCTATGAATTGTTTTTTCAATAGCTGTCTGGTTTTCAAATTTATCACACAGCAGTTGCGTGTGTTTCTACCAACATGCATGGTTCTACCGTTGGAGACAAATGAATAAATTAATTGTCTAATAACTTATTATTTTAATAAAACCTTAATTGTGTTGTAGAACTGTCGAACATTGGCCAATATCTACAAATAATAATTGTGAAATACAAAAATTAATATCAACTTTATAATATTCCATATCTTATCTCCCTCCTTTAATGCCAGCTACTTGTATACACATGTTTATCTTTTACCTCTTTCATTTTCTTACGCAATAATAATTTGTGTACTATTGCCCTTCTTATCTACCTGTTTTAATGCAACAAGTGTTTTCCACGAAGCCAATACCATTGCAAGCATCGTGGAGTCTCTCATGGACGGCCAACTCAAGTTCCGCTTATGCATGACGATTCCCTTTAGTCATAGATAGATATATAGATATTGATGCTTCTTTCACATGTTGCATACAATGCAGGACAAAATATTACATTCATTTAAACTTAATCAGGTTTATATTGATCCATAGTTTAATTTTTAAAAAAATAAACAAAATAAGAAGTTAATTTCTTGTAAAAGAAAGATGAGGAGACCCTGGTAAAAAGCAAAGCTTATAATTAATTTCATGTTACCACAAATAAATCAAATTTGAAATCAAACAAAAAAGTGAATGTTTACACAGCGCATGTTTGGAAGGCATACACAAAGATATCAAAGATTCACCAAGATCTTATATACCATATAAGAAATATACATTGTACATTACATGATAAAAATAACTCATTATCTCAATAAAACCCTCTTAACTTTGTTATAAAACTGTCGAACGTTGGCCAATATCTCCAACTGATAATGACAAAGCACAAAACTTAATATACCTTTAGAATCCTTCATATCTGATCTCCCTCTTTATGTCTGAACCTTGTATACCTGTCAATTTTATTTATTACCTTTTTATTATCACCCGCAATTATTGTGTACTATTACTCTTCTTATCTATACACAACAACAAAAGTAAGTCCCCCCCTAATCAAAATGATGTAACTTTTGAACGAGCTTGTTTTGAGTGCAATAATTTTGAGGGAAGTTTTATCCACTTTCTGAGTACCTTATGTGAAAAAATGACATCGATCGCTTGAGACATGCATGAGTGATCAACGTTTAAAGCAAAAATGGACATTTTCAAAGTCATACTAAGGTATTTTTGGAGGCTGTAAAAATAACAATTTTGTAATAATTTTCTCTCTTACCTTGTGTTTAATTGTTTTGGTGGATTTATCATCCAAATTTGATCATCCAAACACCAATCCCGATACATTTCAATATTTTTCATGGATGAGTGAGCACAATTTTAAGAATTATGTTCAGCCTCCAAAAATGGTAAATCCAACAATTTTATTTAAAGAATTGACATCAGATATTATTATCAACATTATCGACACATTTTGTGAGAATATGAGCACTATGTCGTCGTCATGGACGAGTGAGCACACTTTAAAGGTGAATTTTGTGACTTTCGTAATGACAATTTTGCCTTTAACATGTGTTTATTCATGCATGACGCAAAGGTTTTATCTCATTTTCGCACATAAGTTAGTCGATGAGTGTATAAACATAACTGTCAAATGTTATTGCTCAACACCCTTTTGCTAAAAAGTTCAACATGTTGATTTGGGACTTGTTTTTGCTTCGAGATTGTACACAATGTCAATGGAGACGAAATCAAAATTTTAACAAAATTGAAATTCGGCTTAATTTCATTGATGATTTTTGTTAATTCTACTGGGAGTTTTTTCACCAAACTTGGCACACAACTCAGTGTGATGCTAACTAACAGGAACAAACGCTAAATTGAGAATTTGATAAGGCACGGTGTGGCCAAAGCTCTGAAATTCCTTCTTATTATATTTTTTCTAATAACTTCTGCTCACTGAAGCATAAAATACTGGAATTTTCGTGAAACTCGAATCAAATAAAACTATCCAAGAAGGTCTGTGACAATATTCAAAAGTAAGCAATTGAATTTTAGTCCACAAACGAAAAATGGCTTTTCACGTATCACGTGTTCATTGAAGCGTGAATTTTTAATAAAAATGCCATAGCATCATTTGAAAAAAAAATATTTGACATACATAATGAAAAAAATGTTGAGAGAAAAGGATTTTATTACACAAAATGGAGCAATACTTACCTAGGAATTTGAAAATATCCTTTTTTGCTCTTTACTAAGTGTTCATTCAACCCGTGAATTGATGAATTATTGTTTTAAAACACTCTTCCAGATTCCATATTCCGTCATAATTATTCATTTTTAAAAGTAAAAATGTGTGAAAATGCAGTTTTTGCAAATTTTACCTCGTGTTCATTTAACCGTGAAATTTAATGCCAAAGACGTTTCACGTGTTAGAATATAAGTGCAACAAATCTTCTGAACATATCTTTTGTTAAAAAGTTTGAATTTGTTCCAATAGTATTGAATTAAAGTTATGAAACTGACCTTGTGACTTTCGAAAAGTGACATTTTTGCATTTTGACTATGCTCATTGAAGCATGACTTAACGAATTTCAGTAAAATTCACCAAAATGGAAGCTGATAAAATTACCTACAATCACATGTAATAACATTCGTGAAACTCCTCTTGGTTCATAAGTTACATCATTTTCATTAGGGGGGACTTACTTTTTTTGTTGTGTATACATGTAATGGAATAGGTCACATTATACGGCAGGCACAATGAGTGTCTCAGAGGAGGCTTAAGTGCTTTGTGTTTTTGATTAGCCTGTAATTAAAGAATGGAGAACTTGTATTTGATTTGTTTTCTTTTTCTTATCTCTCTCACTTTGTCCATGATGACATAAATAATACAAATTATTAACTTTAAACAAACGTATGTATGTAAAAGATAGCAGCAGTTTCATATCTCGCTCAGATTACACTGTTGTTTTGAATTTATGTATAGTAGGAGAGTCAACCCATTTTAAGTGTTTTTATTTTTTTATATGGTTTCAACATGGATAGCGTAAAAATATGGTAGATTAAACAAATGATTGATGTATTGAATGCCTAAAGTTCACTTAATAAGACTCTTTGAATTATTACATTTGAATTAGAGGATTATTGGCAGACAATAAACGGCAAAGATGGCGGAAACTGACTATGCAGACATGTTCAAGGCACTGGAACAGGGCGACGTCGTAATGTTAGCGTCCGTTGTAGAACGTTTGGCTGATACTTATACAAGGGAATTAGCGATAAACATGTTAGATGATACGGGAAACAGTCCCCTACTAATTGCAGCATCCAATAATCATACTGATGTAGTTCGGTATCTCATCAGTCAAGGAGCACAGATAGAAGAAAAAGACTGTCAAGGTAGGACAGCTCTTCACAATGCATCACTGAAGGGTCATCTTGATGTAGTTCAGTGTCTCGTCAATAAAGGAGCAGAGATTGATAAATGTGACAGTAAAGGTGAGACTCCCCTTCACTCTTCATCATCCAAGGGTCATCTTGATGTTGTTCAGTATCTCATCAACAAGGGAGCACAGATAGAGAAAGGGGACAAGGAATATGTGACTCCCCTTCACTCTTCATCATCTAATGGTCATCTTGATGTAGTTCAGTATCTCGTCAGTCAAGGAGCAGAGATAGAGAAGCCGGATAATAGTGGTACGACTCCTCTTCACAAAGCAACATCCAATGGTCATCTTCATGTTGTTCAATATCTCGTCAGTCAAGGAGTACAGATAGAGAAAAGAAAGAATGAAGGTGAGACTGCCCTTCATGTCGCAGTATCCAATGGTCATCTTAATGTAGTTAAATATTTGGTCAGTCAAGGAGCAGAGACAGAGAAACTTAACATCAAAGGTCTTAGTCCCCTTCAATGTGCATCACACTGTGGTCAACAAGGGGTTGTTCAGTATCTCATCGATCAACGAGCACAGCAGAAGAAAGGTATTATACATTTATTAAATATTTGAATTCTAAGAGTATAAATAAATAAATAAATCATCGAATGTCCAATGTTCAGGAGAAAGAGAAGATTAATTTAATGAACAACTTTCTACTGGTATCAGAGGCAACAAAAAATGTCAACGCCAATTCATAGCAAAATATTGTTATAGAAACATATTGTATTTTATAAGAGGATAATGTTTGCGTAACAAAGATCATCAATCCTCTCACTCAAGTAATTCTTGACAATTGTAAAAAAAAAAAAAAAAAAAAAGAAAGAGAAAAACAAAATGGCAAAAGGACGTGAATCTAGTTCAAGTCTCTGCTGGATTGTGCTTCGAAGATCACATGTCAGGCAGCTAGGTGACTTTCGATCAAGCGAACGAGGTACCCGCATCTGAGTATCGGAACATTAGGGAGGGAATCCTATGTACGTTCACGAATTTGTATGCACGTTTAACTAACTTATTTGCCATAAAAATTAAATTGAATGTTGGCAAGGTCAAATCAAATGCATAAATTGTATTTCAATTTGATCTAATGTTTAAATTGAATGCTATTAAGATAAAGTTTTCGTGTTTATGAATAAATTTGAATCCACGCATTTAAAATCTAGAATGTTGATATCGATCGGAAAGCGATATCGCTTGAATTTGAAAGCACCTTTAATATTTTTGAATGATAAACCTACGAAATTGGCCGGAAAACATTTTTTTTATGTGAGGCAGATTACAACCTTGCAAACCAATTTTTATGATTACTATTTGAACTTCCAATCCGATAGTATGTCAGCCTATAACAAGAACACATTAAAATTCAAACTTGCATATATAGGCCTATTGATATCCATAATTATATTTCATTGCTATATATAGATAAGTACCATGCTGAGGGCAAAATTGATGAAGGAGGAGGAGAATTGGAGATTCCGACCCAAGGAATCACTCTCTCCATCTCTCCTGGAGCACTTGAAGGAAACAAACCTGAAACGATTTCAATTGAGGTTCTTCGTGACATCCCACGTGCGATACCTCTGAGAGATGACGAGATACTAATTGCTAACGGCTTCGAGTGTCACCCATCTGGACTTCACTTTGCACCAGACAAACCAGCTCAACTGAAGATACCACATGGTGCCAACCTCATTGATCCTCAGAAAATAAAGGTCGTCCACTATTCCAAAATTCATGGTGAGCAATAATGGTGTAAACACCTAATAAATAAATATTAGTAATAATCAGAAAGAATACGGTTGTTACTCCATCATGTAATGATTGCCGTAAAGATGATACAGATAAGAACCTTTTGACTTTTATCATGCATCCTTATTTCTTGTTCTTGAAACGCACTATTTTGCGCAAGATTAGAAACAACCAATGGCACTTTACACACACACACACACACACACACACACACATGTCGTACTAAATCAGAAATCAATCTTCAGGGCCACAAAAATGAGTCGTATTTATTGGACAGCACACAGCGGTTATAATTTCCTTGATAAGAACACTAAAACCGTGCTGGAAGACGTGTTTCTAAGCTGCAATTTCTCCGCCTTTAATGAAAAAATATTAAATAATTCATTTTACACAGTTCAACATAATCGAGGGCTAAGGGGCTAGTTACTGGTAATTAGAATTTATGTAATGCCAACAAACGCAAATCTACAGCCTGTGTCAAATAAAATGGTACAAGTGGAAAACATTTTTTAAAAGTGCGAAAATTAATCACATTTTACAAGTGTTTGATATTTCTATAAAGAAGAAAAATCAGTCGTTCTTCTACATTTTTAAAATCCCATTTGGTGATATAGATCTTGAGATATGAAAAGTTTTCTAAACACAACACAAAAAGAAAGTTCCCCCTATTTCAGATATCAATAATTTTTGAACCAGAAAGAATTATAAAAATCTAATTATATGTCTATGTAGGGATTTAATTAGCTACCATAGGAGCGAATTTTAGGAAAAATCATCAAGTCATGCTTCAGTGATTAATGGTTGAATGCAAAAATGTCATTTTTGAAGTTCACAAGCATAAAATCACAACTTTGATTTAATGATATCGGACCCAATTTCAGATTTTAAGCAATTTACACGTCAGATTGTATGCAAAACATGCTTCCTAACATACGGAAACGAAAATTGCGTCAAAGTTTACGGTTGAGTGAGCATGCAGCACAAATTGCCCAAACTGCGATTTTTACTTCTTTGCCATGGTATAATCGATCAAATGTCGGGGAATTCCTGTTTTGGAAGAGTATGTAACCAATATCCATCCATTCACGGTTGAATGAACCCATCAATCAAACAAAAAATAGGCCATTTTAGAATTACGAAGAGTCATTAGAGTCAATTTATGCACTAGAAAGCATTTCAATAACATTTTTTGGTTTTGTTTATATTCTTTGGGCACGTGTCGATGATCCTATGGCATTTATTTAAAAATTCATGCTTCAGTGAGCACGTGAGACTGGAAAAGCCCTTTTCTCATGTACGGACTAAAATTCAAATTCTTACTTTGATTGAATATAACAATTCTTTTCGGGGATTACTTTTGATTTTTTTTTCCACAAAAATCCCTATGTTTCACGCCTCAGTGGGCACAAGATACAAGAAAATCTTGAAAATAAGAAGAAAGTTTGGGGCTTCGTCATAGTTCAGTGACTTTTCGAATACGTAATTTGAGTAACGATCATGTTAGTTAGATACCTGTTGAAGCTATGTGCAAAGTTTCATCAAATAATTCACGGTCAAATGGACAAAAACTGACAATCAAAATATGCCAAATTTCACTTTTGTTAAACTTTTGTTAAACCTCTGTACATAAAGTCAATAGAGGAGGAAATCAATACCTGACGAACGTGAAATTCGGCCAATTTCATTGATGATTATTGTTAATTCTACCGTGAGTTATGTCACGAAACTTGGCACACGGCTTCAACTGATCTCCAACTAACATGATCATGATTCAAATTACGTATTCGAAAAGTCACTGAACCATGACGAAGCCCGAAAATTTCTTCTTATTTTCATGATTTTCTTGTATCTTGTGCCCACTGAGGCGTGAAACATCGGAATTTTTGTGAAAATAAAATCAAAAGTACTTCCCGAAAAGAATTGCTATATTCAATTAGGGGGAATTTGAATTTTAGTCCATACGTGAGAAAAAGGCTTATCCAGTCTCATGTGCTCACTGAAGCATGAATTTTTAAATAAATGCCATAGGATCATTGACACGTGCCCAAAGAATATAAATAAAACCCCAAAAATGTTATTGAGATGTTTTCTAGTGCATAAAATGACTCTAATGATTCTAAAATGGCCTATTTTTTGTTTGATTGATAGGTTCATTCAACCGTGAATGGATGGATATTGGTTGCATACTCTTCCAAAACACCATTTACCATGGCAAAGAAGGAAAAATCCCAGTTTGGGCAATTTTTGCTGCATGCTCACTCAACCGTGAAATTTGACGCAATTTTCGTTTGCGTATGTTGGGAAGCACGTTTTGCATACATTCTGAAGTGTAAATTGTTTAAAATCTGAAAATGGGTCCAATATCATTGAATCAAAGTTGTGATTTTCAAAAATTGACATTTTTGCATTCATTTTTGCATGACTTGATGATTTTTCCTAAAATTCGCTCCTATGGTAGCTAATTAAATTCCCTACGTGGATATATATTTAGATTTTTATAATTCTTCCTGGTTCAAAAATTATTGATATCTGTAACAGGGGGAACTTTCTTTTTGTTTTGTGTTTATAATCAAGAAAAAATGTACTTTGCGCATGCTTTTCTATGGGTTTCGCACATAATAGCCATGAATTCAGTGCACCGAAACAATAGATGTGTGTAATTTCGATTAGCTCATCGCCTCACAAAATTGAGCATAACTTTTGTTTTACAAAAGCAAATTTTATAAAAAAGTGCATCAGCAAGAAGAATCTTTTGGCTTTAAGTTGATGCCACATTTACACATCATTTGAGGAGATTTCATAGCTAAATATTTTTTCCCGACTGTACCATTTTTATATATATATATATATATACAGTGTGTCCCCAAAAGAACTATACACTGTTGAAATGGCTACCAAATAAAAAATATAAGATTCTTGGATAAAAGATTTGTATGTATATAAGACTCATATCCTCAACTATCATTATGACACCAAAAATTCCGAAAATAACGCATGCTTCAGTGAGTAATGCCCACTTTTGTAAAGGACACAAAAATTAGCCTGCACAGGAATTCACTATTCATTTTGCACCTGGTTATGGAACGCCATGAATGAGTCAAAATTAACAATGGAATAAATCAGCCAACAGAGTCAAAGATAAACCAAAAGTCAGAAAAAAAATTAATATTATGCAAAAATGTTATGTTTCACCATTTGTTTTCATATCATTCATTTATGCTTTGACTTCAATTTATTTTTGTCTTTGTTGGCCGATCGATTCCATCATTAATTTTGACTCCTTCATGGCGTTTCATAACCAGGTGCAAACTGAATAGTGAATTCCTGCACAGGCTAATTTTTATGTCCTTTACAAAAGTGGGCATTACTCACTGAAGTTGAGGATATGAGCCTTATATACATATAAATCTTTCCCCCCTAGAATCTTATATTTTCCTATTTAGTAGCTATTTAAAAAGTGTATAGTTCTTTTTTGGACGCACTGTATATATATACCGAGTGAATCAAAAAAAAAATTTACACCTAGAAAAATGTCAATAAAAATAAAACCAATTTATAAACCCCAAATTATTTTACATATTCTGAAAGAGTAACTCCTCCCGCGTCTTCTGGTACCATTTGTGTGTGGTATGTCTTTACGCTTGGTTGAACACGACGTATTGTTTGCGAACATGTCAATTTCGAGTTGTGCCAGAATGGGAGTAAAATCGGAACAACAAAAAGCTAGAAAAAAGTAAGTTCATCCTGATTAAAATATCATAACTTTTTAACGAAAATGTCTTCCGCTTAATAACTTGGCAGGGTTGTTGTTACACATATTGACTACATTTTGTATGAAAATTAGATTGACTCGTGAAGTAATGCACGAATGAGTACACATTAAAAACTAAATTGCCACTGACAGACCAAAAAAGGCCTCCTTATACCTTTGAAAAGTGATTATTTTGTCTTTGACGTGTGCTCACTCATGCCTGACTCTACAGATCTATCTAATTTTCATACAAAATGTAGTCAATATGTGTAACAACAACCCTGCCAACTTATTAAGCGGAATACATCTTCGTTAAAAAGTTATGCTATTTTAATCAGGATGAAGTTGCTTTTTTCTAGCTTTTTATTGTTTTGATTTTGCTGCCATTCTGGCACAATTCGAAATTGACATGTTCGCAAACAATGCGTCGTGTTCATCCAAGCGTAAAGACATACCACACAAAAATGGTACCAGAAGATGCGGGAGGAGTTACTCTTTCAGAATATGTAAAATAATTTGGGGTTTATAAATTGGTTTTCTTTTGATTGACATTTTTCTAGGTGTAAAGTTTTTTTTTGACTCACTCGGGTATATATATATATATATATATATATATATATTTTTTACATGGACTAAATATAAATATGGACGAATTCCAGTTAGGGTCATTATTGTGCGAGTGCGAGATGAAATTTTTTTCAATAATATTGACCTGATGAAACAGGATATTTGTAGCCTCATGGGATCCCGACACGGGGAGGGAGTTGGTGTTTAAAGGGATTTAGTAACTTTCAAAAACAAGAGCAATTCGGTCAAGATTAATAAAATTATATTATTCCAACAGTAAAAACAAACTACTGAAAGTTTCAGATCAAATGAAAGTCATTTACTACCTTAAAACAGTGTAACAAACAATGCCAAGCATACAGCTGAACACCAGTACCCTCTGCTGCTAGATCATCAGGTCGCTAGGGACGGGGGACTATACAACAGGAAATGAGTGTGTGTTGTGCTATGCGGAAAAGCACATGGTTTTATAAACCATCCGATGTTGGTTTATAAATTTTGAGTATGTAATCCTTCATATCTCGAAGGTAAAGCAAGCAATTAGCTTGCAATTTTGAAGAGATACCAGACTGACCTAAGTGTTTATAATTATGTTGGGAAAATAAGCTAAATGGAAAAAAAAAATCGATTTGAATATAATTCAATGTTACTGCATCCCTTTAAAACGTACCATCCATGCCATCATGACGTTGATACCTATATACATGCATTAAAACTGAAGAAATTCAAGTAGTTTGTAGGTGAGCGGCGAAATCCCCAGAGGCTTATTTCTTGTACTTTTACCTGCACCTGACTGGATTAAAGCAACAATATACCTAATTTAAAGCAAATTTTCTGAAATTTTTGAAAATAAGCATAAAAGTTGCCGCATCTTGTAGCATCACCATGGAAACTAACTTCGAATAGACCACGCCCATTTTTATGACAAAAATCATGAATAATATAGTGTTACCCGAACTAAGAACATAACTATACTAATTCATCGCACTTAGAATACATGTACAAAAAGAAAGCAAAGCCATCAACAACGCTTGAATATAAGAACAACTTAAGCTACTTTATTTAAAGAAGAAATATACAATATTTACAATGAAGGAAATGTGCCATAGTCAATACATCTACCTTGCTTGAAAAAGGTCGTCACTCTGATCTCACAAAGAACTAAAACATGGCTAGCTAAAATACATCTCTCTGTCCTTCCAACTCTATTTCAACTACACTGCACCCTTGGCTAGCAGCAGCCTTCCCCCCTTTTTTTGCTTCCCCCAAATCTAGCATTTCTGCTTGGTTAGCAGGACTGGAAACCCCAGCTAGTTTAGTTTTGCAGACCTCTTTTTGTTACATCACCCCCTCCTTAACTTTTGACGTCTCGTCAAATTCACATTGGTATTAAAGAAAGCAATAATAACAAAAACAAAGCAAAACAAGGCGATATCTATAGCTACCAAATCAAGTTAAAAAAATGGTTATAAAGATATAAGACAGTAACAATGTCTGAATGAATGAATCAATCAAGTAAAATAAATTGTAAACGGTAATACAGCAATGTAAATTGCCTTTAAAAAAAATTGTCATACACAAACATACATAATTAAAAACAAAAATCTGACGGTTGACCTGAAATTCAACAGGTCACAACAAGCATCATTAATACACTTTTATGCAATTCATCCAGTTTATCTATTCTACAACTGAGCATGAATAAGTAAACACTCCATGTATGTAAAATATCACTAAACAAGGTATTGACTGTTCACAGAAATTACTTTTGTTTGACAGATGTATACATACAAAATTAATTTCAATAGAGCTAGGTCATTCTGAAAGGCCACATGAAAATATTCATAAATGAGTAGCTCACTAAAACCAAACAAGAAATACATAAAAGAATGTCCTGTAATAGATATAAAAATAAAAACAAAGTAGAGTCTATGTGGATTAAACAAGATGAATTCCGCTAAGTGTTCATTGCAGCACTTGAAAGCATGTCAATTATCCATAATTTTAAATCCTGCTAAGTTGAAGTCCGTCAAGTGTTCTTTGCAGCATTTGAAGACATTGTCAATCATCCACATTCTCGTCAGAGATATAGTCAGGCAGCCAGCTCGACTTTGGTTAGCTGAACGAGGTACCAGTAGTAAAGTATTGGAATATATGGGGAGGAATCCCACATTTACTAAACCCAACGTCTGGCAGTGCATCTCTGCTGTATAAGGTCCCTACTGCCGGGGGCGTCCAAAATGAGTGCCCATTTTACAAAAAATTCTTTTTTGAATAAAAATAGCAGAATTCATTTTCTAAACACACTCACTTTGATGTCAAAATAAAGAGTAATAAATTGTCTTAACGCTTGTGTCATTTTGAAATCATACTGAAATCGAAAACAGTGAGAGTTTTAATGAAGAAATGTTTTTTTCTCACTTTTTTAAGAAAATATTTTTTTCCCTTTTTTCAATAATTTTTAATAAATAGTTGTATAAAACATTGATGTTTGTAACTTTTCTAAAAAGTACCTACGTGCATGTGAATGATGCTGTAAAAAGAAGGGAGTTCTATCTTATTCCGATAAAGAATTATGATTAGATAAAGTCAGGAACGCAATATAGACAAAATTCAACAATTTGCCCCGTGACTGAGAATAACACAATACCCGCACGTGTATTATGAAAAGCTGATTGTATGTGATGGCTGTGAGCAGGCAAACAAAAGTGCCAAAAATGCGGAACATTACGTACAAGTTTTCGATACTTGTTTTGTCTGCTAAAAGCTATCGCATGTTATCGGCCTTTGTCGTGTCAAAAAGAAAGTAGATAATGCTTGGTCTATTCAATAGTGTTTTCTCCGATTGTTCATTTCGTAGTCTCTGACCAATGCAAATTGAAAAATACAGGTAACACTCCAGACAATGTATGTGACGAATGGTTCTAATTTTGGATGTCCCATCAATGCAGATTTACCCGCTCCGTCATCAGATACTTCTCGATGGAATACAGCTAACCGGAGGTCATCGACGGTAGAAAAGTTCTAAAGCTCGCCCGAATAGCGTCTAAATTATGATAACAGTTATGTTGTCTAGATTTGAGGCATACACGACTGAGGCACTTCAACAGACTAAAAAAATTATTAAAAAAAACCTATCATGTACCAATTAATACGTTACAATAAACCTAATTATTACGCTACTAATAGGAAATATGTTTCTCAGAATCACTTTCCACAAAACACTGTGCTGTTTCCTTGTTAACACAGGTAGTAACTTTCAAGCACTCTAGTGAGATAATGCGGGAGTAACCCAAAAGAAACTGGTCCTATTATTTACATCAAAGATCTACACAACTATAAAAGAAACCAAATTAACAAGATTCCTATTTGTCAAGGCGAAGGATATTATGGAGTTGGTACCTCATCCCAACCATATCTATTTGGAGTCTTTTCTGCCGGGACGTCCTCCTCTTGGGTAATCCATCACTTGCTTTCAGTTCAGCAGGCTCACTTGTTAGGGTTTCATTCTGTTGAGAAGCTGGCACCAAGTCGGATGCTTGCTGAATGTCGTCAAAGGTCTGTGTAGAGGTATCGACATGTGTTGAGTTTACCTCAGACTTAGGCAACGATGATTCTTTTCGACCTTTGTAATGCCATAAGCGGTCTCTATGCACCACTTTTGGCTTGCTCCTCTTTGTCTGTTGTGTGCGATAAACTACATCGTTCATCCTCGCCAGAATTGAATAGGGGCCTTCCCAGTCTGATGACAGTTTTGGAGATAAGCCCTTCTTCCTCCTAGGGTTATTAGCCAAACCTGGTCCCCTTTATCAAAGCGTTCAGTATTGTCCTTGAGATCATATCTTCTCTTCATTCGCTCTCCTGAGATATCTAGATGTTCACGTGCATACTCGTGAACCTGATGTAATCTCTTGCATAGGGTCTCAACATACTCGGTTAGAGTGTCAGGTGCATCATCTTGAGGCCTCCCATGAATGAGGTCCAAAGGTACTCTTGGTTCTCTTCCAAAGACCAACACGGCATGGCTATATCCAGTAGAGTCATGTTTTGCAGTCCTGTAGGACATCGTCAGCAATGGCAGACATTCATCCCAGTCCGTTTGGTGTTCATTCACAAACATTGCAAGCTGACTCTTGATGGTCCTGTTGTACCGTTCCACAATACCATCAGAGGCTGGATGTAAGGGTGTTGTCCTAGTCTTTTCGATTCCAAGGAGTCTGCACATCTCCCCAAAAACGGCAGACTCAAAATTTCGCCCTTGGTCGGAGTGTAGCTGCATTGGGACTCCCAACCTTGGTACCACATCCTTCACTATTTTTTCAGCAATAGTGACTGCCTCTTGATTTGGAATGGCAAAGACTTCAGGCCATTTGGTGAAGTAGTCCATCATCACCAAAACGTAGCGATTCCCACCCTCCGTCATCGGTAGTGGGCCAATTATATCAATAGCCCATCGCCCCTTCGGGGATCCCACATGGTACTTTTGCAGTTTTGAATGAGCTTTCTTGATCGGACCCTTCCTAGCTGCACATCTGTCACAACTTCTGCAATATTTCCTCACATCATCTCTGTAGGCTTGCCAATAGTACCGATTCCTCACTCTCTCCAGTGTTCTGTTTTCACCCAGGTGTCCAGCTGTGACACTGTCATGTAGTTCCCTTATGACCTCATTTCTCATGCTTGCTGGAAGAATCAACTGTAATCTGGTGAAATCTCTTTTTGCTGAATCCCATTTGCGATAGAGATGTCCCTGCTCCACCTGCAAACTCTCCCACTGTGCCTAGTATGACTTCACCTCAGGTCCAAGATGGGACACATCCTTCCAACTGGGTTTGCTCTGGTGTTCTGTCTTTAGTCGATGGACCTTTCCTATCACCGGGTCTTCCAGCTGAGCCCTCTTGATGTGTTGGTCGTCTACATTCTCTGTTCTGGCCCGACTGATTGAAGTGATAGACTCATCATCAAGAAAAGACTTCCTGTCGGCCTTGTCACAATGCTTAAAGTCCTCCTCTGCACAAGGCCGGCGTGACAATGCATCAGCATTGTTGTGAAGGCGTCCTGGACGATGCTCGATAGAGAAATCATATGAACCGAGGACCTCCATCCATCTTGCAAGCTGTCCTTCTGGCTGACGGAAGCCCATCAGCCATCTAAGAGATGCATGGTCGGATCTGACAATGAAGTGTATTCCATATAGGTTGTGGCGGAAATGCTTGATGGTACACACCACAGCAAGCAGTTCTTTTCTTGTCATGCAATAATTTCTCTCAGGCTTCTTTAGAGTACGGCTGTAATATGCAATGGCACACTCAGTATCATCAGTGATCTGGCTGAGAACTCCTCCAAGGCCTTCCTGGCTTGCATCCGTGTCAACAACAAACACATCATCTCTAGTAGGGAATTGGAGAACTGGTGCAGTCGTGAGAGCTGTTTTCAGTGCATTAAAAGCTGCATCACAAGCTTCATTCCAGCAGAAACGTTTGTCTTTTTGTGTCAACTCATGGAGTGGCTTTGCTACAGCTGCAAAATCCTGGACAAATCTCCTATAGTAAGTACACAATCCCATGAAGCTTCGAACTTCTTGGACGTTTGTAGGAATTGGCCAATTCCTCACTGTTTCAGTTTTGCTTGGATCTGTACTGACGCCTTTGTGACTTATTATGTGTCCAAGGTACGCAACCTCCTTCCTGAACAAATCACATTTCTTTGGATTGAGTTTGAGTCCTGCTTCCTTCAAGCGCTGGCATACAGCATCAAGCCTCTCCAGTGTAGTTTCAAACGTCTTCCCATGTACTACTATGTCATCAACGTACACCATACACACGTCCAAAGGTAGACCAGCTAGGACAAGCTCCATCAATCGTTCGAAGGTCTGAGGGGCGTTGCACAATCCAAATGGCATGGTCTTAAATTGCCAAAGCCCTGTCCCGATTGTGTATGCCGTTTTCTCTTTGGACTCGTCATCTAACTCCACTTGCCAGTATCCAGACTTAAGATCCAAAGTACAGAACCACTCCGAGCCAGTTAATGAGTCCAATATGTCATTAATCCTTGGCAATGGGTACGAGTCCTTCTTGGTTACCTCATTCAAACGACGATAGTCCACGCAGAACCTGGTACTCCCATCCTTCCTTTTTACCAGAACGATGGGTGATGACCACTCTCCTGATGCCGGCTCAATAATGCCTTGTTGTTCGATCTCCGAAATGGCTTTCACAGCTTCCTCTCTCTTTAGTATTGGCAATCTGTAGGGTCTCTGTCGAATTGGTGCAGCATCCCCTGTCTCAATGTGGTGTTTTAACACTGTAGTCCTGCCTATA
Organism: Paracentrotus lividus; assembly: GCA_940671915.1. Lineage (NCBI taxonomy): Eukaryota > Metazoa > Echinodermata > Echinoidea > Camarodonta > Echinidae > Paracentrotus > Paracentrotus lividus. The sequence continues at coordinate 33,748 of CALNVZ010000008.1, forward strand.
TATTGAGGCCCTGTGGAGAACAAACTCTGTCGGGTATGAATGAATTTCTTTACCGCTACCTTCTGCTTCTCAGAAAGCCCAGCACTGCTTTTCTCATTCAGCGTCTTCAGAAATGTAGGTTCATTCTCTTCTACCCTCTCTTTCTCCTCTCTTTCCTCCATGGTTGCAGTTCTGACTACATACTCTACAAGATTACACCTAGCAATGCATGTTCCCTCACTAAGCATCTGCTCCTTATCCTCTAACTCGCCACACGGATAGCCATTATCGGATTTCTCTACATCTACTACAGTTCTGCCGACCTTCAATCCAGATGAGTATTCCGCTTCAGGGCAACCCTCAATGGCGCCCCACCTCATACTTGAATCCAGGGTAGATATTGTTGCTGGTACAACAATTTCACTCCTTGATGGCACCTTCACTGTCTCCGTCAGAAGGACTCTCCTTGCTCTAATATGCTCATTGGGTGTAGTTTCACGAAATAGGGGTACCTGTACATCCTCAACCCTCAGCGTCCTGGTACCTATATCGACGGCACAACTATGTGCTTCCAGAAAATCGAGGCCCAGTATACACTCGTCAATGATTTCAGCTACTATGACTTTATGGTACGTTTTACACCGACCTAAGCATATCGACACCTTGGCAGCTCCTTCTACTCTAGCAACCTGCCCTGTAACTGTGCTAATTCGCCGCTCCTCGGATAGAAGTTGACATGCTGTCTTCTGCTGAACTGCTTGGAATACATCCGGCCTAATTATGGACACCACTGCACCCGTGTCAATGAGAAGATTGCACATGACTCCTCCCACTTCACCATGTGCGACAAACCCGTCTGTCTCGCCATCCAACGTCCTCATGACAACTAAGGAAGGAGCTTTAATCATTTGTTTAGCCGCCCTCTGCTCCTCGAGGCTGACTACTGCCCGTTTCCCTGAGCTTGAACAATGTGGTTTCCATTAGAAGAACTGGCTTGTGGATGGTCATTGGCGTTTGCTTCTGTAGGCCTATCTGAGGATGGCTCTCCCTTATTCTGACAAAATCGAGCAATATGACCTGGCTGGTTACAGGCGTAGCATAGTTCTGTACGTTTTTTCCTTGGGACGACCTTTGATTTTGTTTCCATCAATGCTTCCAGCCTGGCCATTACTCTCTCGAGGGCATCATCCGTTCGAACCTCCCTCACCTTGACATCCCTCCGCTGTCTGCTAGCAATTGCGAATGATTCCAGTTCCTACGCCAGCTTCAGAGTCTCTTGAAGGGAGTTACATTTGCTCTGTCTGAGACGTAAGCGCATGTCTTCCTCCCAGAGGGCATCAATGAACTGGTCAATGGCCAGTGTTTCATGCATTGTCGACGTGGCATCTGGATATGCCTGTTGTACCAGCCGCTCGATGTCCCCAGCAAGTTCTGGTAACTTTTCATCCTTCCCCCTCCTCCTATTGCGAAACTGAACTCTGCCAAATTCGGTTTGGTGGGCAACCCCAAACCTCGAGTTGAGGGCGTCTGTCAGTGCGTCGAAGCCTGTCCTCTTCTGAGGGGGCAGACTGGCAAGAATGGTTGCAGCTGGTCCTGTCAGGCTGGTTTCCAGGTGGATGGCTTGCTTCTCCTTGTCCCAGCCATTTAGTCCAGCAAGCATACTGAATTGGGATGCATAGGCTTCCCAGGGCACCTTACCGTCGTATGATGGAGGACGTATAGCGCTCACTTTCCTTGCAAGATGCGGTGAACTTGATGGTGAGCTAGTCCTGGAAGGAGCTTTGGGACAATCTGTCGAAGGGCTTGACGGTCTGACCGAAGCCATTTTTCCTCTTTCGACTTCCAGCTCCAATTTGGAGAGTCTCTCCTCCAGGTGACTCTGAGAAGATGTCAATTTCTCAAGATGAGAAAGAACTGTTGAATTATGTTGGGCAGTATCTCTAGAGAATTGGTTGAAGGCATCTAAGAGCGCTGCTGCTCCTGGCGGAGTGGTCCGTTTACTGCCCCTTGTCCTCGTAGAAATTGGAGAACGACGCATGGCTGCAGGAATAAAGTAATCAAACGCCCAAAAACCAACACCTTGACAAAATCCTATCGTTATTTTGAATATTAACAATTCAGTACCCTCAACTAAAACTGATGTTGGTCTGAACTTAAAACAAATTGAAGCCGTCTATTATTATAGTGTATTACTATACTATCTTTACTTTGCCATAATACCTATTGTTATAAGCATGATCATTTACACAAGCCACAATGAAACTTATGCAAGAGAATTGAGTCTGTAGTCTGAGACTAGCTCTCTGTTAATGGTTTAGGAGCACTAGGTTAACCCTTTGCCTGCCAGCTGTATTACTACACAGTGGAACGTACACTGGCACACATATCATGAACATATCCACACACACAGTCACCATGTGCACTGAACCCTATAACAGTATTACACACGTGTCATGGTACTAGTATACTATAGTGTGTATACATATACACATGTATACCTACATGTGATTGAACTCTCTATCTAGCTTGCACTATCACTCGTATACACTCATATACACTATACATATATCCAACAGTAGGGCAGTATAATTGTTAACTGTATTCTGAAATTCCCTAACTTATAAAACATGTAAAATGAAGTTCCTAGCTCAAGGTAAAGAATCTAAATGAATAATATCCCACTCCTGACACCAATGTTACCCGAACTAAGAACATAACTATACTAATTCATCGCACTTTATACATGTACAAAAAGAAAGCAAAGCCATCAACAACGCTTGAATATAAGAACAACTTAAACTACTTTATTTAAAGAAGAAATATACAATATTTACAATGAAGGAAATGTGCCACAGTCAATACATCTACCTTGCTTGAAAAAGGTCGTCACTCTGATTTCACAAAGAACTAAAACATGGCTATCTAAAATACATCTCTCTGTCCTTCCAACTCTTTTGCACCCTTGGCTAGCAGCAGCCTTCCCCCTTTTCTTGCTTCCCCCAAATCTAGCATTTCTGCTTGGTCAGCAGGACTGGAAACCCCAACTAGTTTAGATTTGCAGACCTCTTTTTGTTACAATAGGTTTTCCCGTTCAAGTTCATCATTTCCTCACTCTATTTCATTTATGTGCATTCAAATTCATGCAGCTGCTGCTTTCGTGCCGGTTGGATCATACAAATTTTTAATTCGAGCAAAGCATTTAATTTACGTGTACGTAAATTTTCGTTTGGTGTACTCAATTTCATTTATCGGCACTAACATTTTTTTTCAGTGCAAACGAATTCACTATATTTTCATTCAATTGTCAAATTCATGCACCAATTTCCCGATTCGTTCATTCAATTTAAAACGAAACGGCGAGGGGCGTGCTTGGGGGCAAACAATTTCTTTAATAAGAATTCTATTTCCTACTTTGTGCACTTAATTCAATCAAACTCTTTAATTTTCAGGAATATGACCATATACTCACCTTAATTTTTAAGAGTGAGATTGTGGAGGGATATAATCTCCCATTTCGTGATCTCATATCATGTACAAAATTCTTAATGTTCAATAGAGTATCTACTTTTAAATGTTTTGTATTGGAATTTTCTATCTTTAATTTTAAAATTAGACACAAACTATCAGTCAAAACCAAATATGACTCAGTCATGCAGCGTACGAATTATAAAATAGAGGTTTTCCCCGGCCAATTTTATACATTTATCATCTGTTTTCATTTAATGTGTATTCAAATTCGTGTGTTTGATGCGACAGACTGACTTTAGTCAAACAAGTTCCCCCTATTTCAGATATCAATAATTTTTGAACCAGGAGGAATTAAAAAAATCTAATTATATGTCCATGTAGGGAATTTAATAAGCTACCATAGGAGCGAATTTTAGGAAAAATCATCAAGTCATGCTTCAGTGATTAATGGTTGAATGCAAAAATGTCATTTTTTGAAGTTCACAAGCATAAAATCACAACTTTGATTCAATGATATCGGACCCATTTTCAGATTTTAAACAATTTACACGTCAGAATGTATGTAAAACGCGCTTCCCAACATACGAAACGAAATTTGCGTCAAATTTCACGGCTGAGTTAGCATGCAGCAAAAATTACCCAAACTGCGATTTTTACTTCTTTGCCACGGTATAATCGATCAAATGTGAGGGAATTCCTGTTTTGAAAGTGTATGCAACCAATATCCATCCATTCACGGTTGAATAAACCCATCAATAAACCAAAAAATAGGCCATTTTAGAATTACGAAGAGTCATTGTAGTCATTTCATGCGCTAGAAAGTATCTCAAAAAACATTTTGGGGTTTTATTTATATTTTTTAGGCACGTGTCAATGATCCTATGGCATTTATTTAAAAAATCATGCACCAGTGAGCACGTGAGACTGGAAAAGCCCTTTTCTCACGTATGGACTAAAATTCAAATTCTTACTTTCATTCAATATAACAATTCTTGTTGGGGAGTACTTTTGATTTTATTTTCACAAAAATCCCGATGTTTCACGCCTCAGTGGGCACAAGATGCAAGAAAATCATGCAAATGAGAAGAAAGTTTCGGGCTTCGTCATGGTTCAGTGACTTTTCGAATACGTAATTTGAATCAAGATCATGTTAGTTGGAGATCAGTTGCAGCTGTGTGCCAAGTTTTGTGACATAACTCAAGGTAGAATTAACAATAAACATCATTGAAATTGGCCGAATTTCACATTTGTCAGGTTTTGATTTCCTCCTCCATTGACTTTATGTACAGAGGTTTAACAAAAGTTTAACAAAAGTGAAATTTGGCATATTTTAATTGTCAGTTTTTGTCCATTTGACTGTGAATTATTTTATGAAACTTTGCACATAGCTTCAAATGGTCTCCAACTAACATGATCGTTACTAAAATTACGTATTCGAAAAGTCACTGAGCCATGACGAAGCCCGAAACTTTCTACCTATTTTCACGATTTTCTTGTATCTTGTGCCCACTGATGCGTTAAACATCGGGATTTTTATGAAAATAAAATCAAAAGTAATCCCCGAAAAGAATTGTTATATTCAATCAAAGTAAGAATTTGAATTTTAGTCCGTACATGAGAAAAGGGCTTTTCCAGTCTCACGTGCTCACTGAAGCATGAATTTTTAAATAAATGCCATAGGATCATTGACATGTGCCCAAAGAATATAAATAAAACCCCAAAAATGTTATTGAGATGCTTTCTAGTGCATAAAATGACCACAATGACTCTTCGTAATTCTAAAATGGCCTATTTTTTGGTTGATTGATGGGTTAATTCAACCGTGAATGGATGGATATTGGTTGCATACACTTCCAAAAAAGGAATTCCCTCACATTTGATCGATTATACCATGGCAAAGAAGTAAGAATCACAGTTTGGGCAATTTTTGCTGCATGCTCACTCGACCGTGAAATTTGACGCAAATTTCGTTTCCGTATGTTGGGAAGCACGTTTTGCATACATTCTGACGGGTAAATTGTTGAAAATCTGAAAATGGGTCCAATATCATTGAATCAAAGTTGTGATTTTATGCTTGTGAACTTCAAAAAATGACATTTTCGCATTCAACCATTAATCACTGAAGCATGACTTGATGATTTTTCCTAAAATTTGCTCCTATGGTAGCTTATTAAATTCCCTACATGGACATATAATTAGATTTTTTAAATTCCTCCTGGTTAAAAAATTATTGATATCTGAAATAGGGGGAACTTTCTTTTTGTGTTGTGTTTAGATGAATACGACAGTTCATTAGAAGAACAATAAATACTTTGTTCTTCAAAATCCCTCTGATCATTATGGTTGATAATTTCTAGCAATCAATCTCCTGACGAGCAAGGCATCTCGGCATACAGAATTGTAAAAAAAAAAGAAAAAAAAAAAAAAAGAAGCTATTTTACACGACTGTAAAAACCTCGAAATGATAATAAGAATCTTACTTCGCGGAGACGTTTCTGCGAGTCGACGTCCCTGATTTTTTTTTCCGTCGCGACGAAAAGATCCATAATTTTAAGCATGTTTGATTTCTGCGACTCATGAAGCGGCGCGGAGACTCGGCCATACATCTCTGAGACGTCTCCGCAACTGTCTCAAAACCGTCCCAAACTAGTCTTAAATCCGTCTCATGATAAGTGAGATACCATCATAAGCTTTCACTGAAGTATCACTAAAATTTCAGATTGTATGCACTTATTTACAATTCGATTGCCTATTCGTGAATTTGTTTGAACGAAGGAAGACAAATTATGCCGAAGCAAGCTGTAAATTAAAATGAGTGCACATACATGAAATTGTATGCTCCTAATGTGAATTCGCACTAATGCTATGTAGAATCGTTTGCAAATACAGGAAATTTGAGTGAATAAAAATGAATTTGATTGACGATGCGTTAGCGCGATCGCAACTTGCGTTAAATCGTTTGATCCAAATGATGTGAAATTAAGTGAACGAAAGATGAAATTGAGCGGGAAAACCTATAAATTATGAGTCATTCACTTGCACTTTTAACAGTTTTGGGGGGCTTGTCTATGTTGAAACCACTATATATATATATATATATAAATGAAAATTGCTCAATTACAATTTCATAAAAAAATTAATCAAATTAAATTCAATTTTGTTGCCTAGCAACAGACTTTTGCATAGCAACCATTTACCCACTTGCGCAAATGTTGAATTTACCTATTTCAAATGCAATTTCTATGTTCTTAAAGTTACAAAATCAAACTAATTTAGTTTTACGGCTGAAAATATGTTGATATTGATTGAAGAGGGATGACACAAAAAAGAAAAAAATCATATAAACAATGAATTGTAACACAAAATTTAGTTAAACGTCACCGAACCAAACCCTTGTCATCATGAAAATATGACAAATCTGCTGTAATTCTGAATATATTCAACTGTATTTAAGAATATTTGTATACACAGGGATAAAAGGGTGCCAAATGAAGGTATTTATTGAAAGAAACCAACCATAAAACCATTTACCTTAGTTTACCTTGGGAAAATACTTCAAATATGACATATTTTTAAGCATCGATTGTGAACATTATGTTGCCTAGCAACCACATTTTACCTGGCAACCATGTCTGTAAATCGTATTTAGGGCTTAAAACAAGTTAGAACGGGTATATATTGAAAGAAACCAACCATAAAACCTGTTACATTAGAAAAATTTCAAATATGACACATTTCTAAGCATCCATGGTGAACATTATGTTACCTAGCAACCACTTTCTACCTAGCAACATTGTCTGTAAATTGTATTTAGAGCTTTAAACCAGTTTGAACTTGTGTTATTTTGTTGGGGGTTTTCTATGAACAGGACTCCAAAAGACACTTGCAACTGTAATACTTTAATCCATTATATCAAATTAATTGATATTGTCATTCTTTGAAGATGCACAGGAAATTTCCATAGCAACAAGAACATTCTACCCAGCGACCGCCCCTCTAGATCATTCATAAATCTTTTAAGCATGATCTAGAGGGGCGTATACTTAGTATTCCGCCAATGCCTTTTATTATTTGAATAGTAAGTGGTACCCTCTATATACTACTATTCATCTGATTAGAATCATATGTTTTGTTGTTGAGGAATTAGAAGTTATTTCCATAGCAACAACAACATTTTACCTAGCAACCGCACCTCTATGCAACGTTTGAAGCTTCAAAGTATTATAAACTTGCTTATTTTATTGGCGTCTTTTATCATTTAAACAGTAAGACCTATCCCTAAATTATATCTACTTTTGTAGTGTTAAAATTCATATAATGAATTGATTTGAGTTGCAAAATTTTGTTGTTTTAGAATTAGAAATTTACTTAGCAATAACACGTATATCTACATCCTTTTAGCATTTTAAACTTGGTTATTTTGCGGAAGTCTTTTATTTTTTTTAATAGTAGGCCTTATATATTTCTGTGGTGTTATGATCTCACTTAAATAAATTGATTGGAATTGAAACATTTTTTATTGAAGAATTGACATTAGAATTAATATTTTACGTAGCAACTTCACCTTTATATCATAAAGGCTTTTAAGCAGATTAAAGGCCCGTTTACACCCCATCCGGCACGGCGATCCGGCACGGCAGCACGGTAACCCCAAAAATCGCTCCCCACTATATCCTATGATGCTGTTCACACTGCAACGGTGCCGTGCCGTGTATTACAGTACGGTATTTTTTGCCGGATTGGCGGATCGATCCAAGAGCCATTTTTGGAGCACGGCACATGGCATTTTCACTTTTGGCCAATCACAGCCCAGAGATATTACGTCACTTTACTCGCCACTATTTTCTTGATTGAGCAACAATTTTTCCTGCGGTGGCGGTCTATGGGAATTTACGTGTTAAATCGTTTACTGTTTTAACACAAAATCGCAAGGTTACAAGCTAAGCTGAAAAACTTTGCAAGACCAAGCCGTATCAGATCAGCTCCACAACTGATCTTGGACCGGTAAGAACAGCCTTAATCTATTGACTGCATAGATAATTATTTGTTGAGTGCGTGATTTTTCGAATGTGCATGCCTGGGCTGGATGTGGCTGCGCTGTGCAGGGTTGAGTGTGCGAGACTGAGAGTGAAAAATGAAAGATTTGGCCTTGGCTTTGGCCTATAAATTTAAACCCTGGTCTAGTCTAGATCTTAATTATATTTACTTAGGTAGACTACTCGCGGATCATGAGAAGGTTTTGAAAATCAATTGTCACCATTTCTAGGTAAAAATAACTTCGAAAATGATGAAATCTAAGTGTTAACTGTTAGGCTGGAGGTCGAGAACACAGTGAATCACCAACACAGATAAGCACATCTGGGACAGTGCATATTTGTGATAATTTCTAACGTTAAGTGCATTTTTTTATACCATTGCATTCAGCATAAATCTAATGGTCATTTATAAAAATACTACATGTATGTTTCTATTCATACGTGTACAAACACTTCGAGGGAGAGTCTAAAGGAGAGTAGACTAGATCTAGATCTAAATCTAACGTTAGATCTACTACTAGGCCTACTAGGCAGAGGCTAGAGTGTGGATCTGGATCTGGATGCTTTGATGTAAAAACGCCTCTTTATCTAGACCTAGAGTCTAGAGAACATTTGTCTCGAGAATTATGTAGACTAGACTTCTAGTGATCTAATTTAGGCCTAAATGTTCGTTAAATCTAGACTTGGGTATAGATGGAGGTCTTGTTTATTTATGATATTTGGTTAGGGTAGCATGCTCGTGTTCGGGGGAGTGTTCTCGAGGCCGGGCATGACCACCCTCCCGGGTAGACGTGTAGGTGGCACTGAAAAAGAGAGAAAAGGTGAGAAGGGGAAAGAAGGGCAACAAGAGGAAAAGAAGAGGAAAAGAGACGGAAGGAAAGGGAAAGGAGAAAAAATAACGGGGCTACAAATTAACCTTAAACCTACAAGCTACTTGGTGTGCTAAATTAAACTAAGTGGGTGCCGTCTGGGCACATAATCGATTTTAAACCCAGGGGCGCCTTTTTCCGCTCACATGATCTTCTATTCATGAGAAGCTAAGTAAAATCGAGACCCCAAAAAGCTGAAATTTAAGTTTATGGTCATTACGTATGCTTCGCGCTGGCATAATTTCCAAGTGAACTAGATTACATTCCTGAAGAATATTATTCCTAAAATGCACAACATGTCATTATGTCGTTATTTTACTGTTCATATATTAAATTGAAACTCCGAAGTGCTTATATATTTGATGACCTGTGATCAAAGTTTGCTTGCCTTCGGGCTCGCATCATTTGCAAGAGTATATCACTATTCCTGATAAATATTCTAAAACGCTGAAAAAGGCCTGTTTTCACTTTACTAGTTTGCTCTCCGCGCTCGCCTATTTTAGGGTTAACAGAATAGGCCTACTGGATTGTTACAACAACAAACAAATAAATAAATAAAAAATAAAGAATAAAAATACAATAACCTGCTTTCAAATAATTTTCATGGACAAATTACAAAAGTTACCCGCTGACATGATATTTTGATGAAACTCTCAAAATAAAATACATTCAATGTTTTCAGGTCGTTAAGTAGAGAAAAAAAAAAATTCGCGGTTCGGGCTCGCATTTATTATTATTATTTTTATTTATGTGGTGATACATTATAAAACTTTTCCACAAGTGCCTTGTTTTGATGTAATTATATCTCGCCAAAGTA
>CALNVZ010000008.1:44572-56960 GCA_940671915.1 Paracentrotus lividus
AATGTCATTACTGTGAAGAAATGTCTTAAACTTTGATTTAAATCGAGGAATAGAAAGATCACAAAGAAGACCACAAAATATTGCTCTTTTATTCGTGTTTGTGAAGGAATGTGTCTAAATGATGGTAACAAGTGATACTTGCAATCTAATAACTACAAAAGAATACTAAGTTTTGTGGTCATTGTATCTAGCCTACTTTGCATTTATAAAAATTAATAATGATAACTTGAACGTGATGTAAGTTACGGTAGATGAGACACCAGTATAGCCCTTACAATCAATTATAGTATAGATCTAGAGGAAAATCAACCGAAAGAGTCGATTCTCAGAGGATACATGACTAATTATGAAATAATTTTCTTCTTCTTCTTCTCTTCTATACTAGAGATGACGCAGCTGAAAGAAATTAGACGGATATGAGGGAGAGTTTTCTGAAAAATTGCAAAAATACAAAAGAAGAGTGGTAGTGGTGCGATCCCGTCAACAAAAATATACAGAGTGACGCCATGCAATTCCTCGTTCCACATACTCATTGTCGCAAGTGAGTTAAAAAAAGAACATTACCTCCATCACTTTGTTCCCCTTTTAACGAAAGGTTCAAAATTCGTATTTTTGCAGAAATTTTTGAACTTTACTGCCTGTAGTAGGACTACAAAAAGAAGGCAATATATTGAATAATCAATTCTTTTCCAATATATCGATGAGCTTATATAGTCTTTGATTCATTGAACATTGTCATGTATCATTATTTCTTAACATCTGAAAATTTATTAATTTTTGACTTGTCATATCTGTACTAGACTACCTATGCATAATAGACAGCGAGTTGATGGTTGTATAATTGATATATTTTTATTGTACGATGAATTAAAGCTTAAATGAAGAAGAGAAAATCACCCCAAAAACAGTTATAATTGAATTTCCAACAAACTCCAATAAATAACACAAAGATAAACAATTGATCGTATTGACGTACTTATTTTCAACTCGGTGCATTTGATACCATCGAAAAGAAACACGTACAATTATGTATATTTGTAAATACAACTTCAAAATCATAAATGAGATATGAACAAATGATTTGTCTGCCAACAGAACGAGTACCAACTTAGCCCTTGCTGAGGACACAGCGGAGCACGCCGCCAGCAAACAGTGGAACACAGCATTCAGCATTCAGCCTTCATCATCAGGCACGTTCGTTCCGTCTGAACCCACAGTTCAACCATAACTCACATCATGAAAAAGACTGTAGAAAGGGTGACGAAAAATTGTCTGGAGAAAGCGATGTTACAGTCTATCCAGACGAGAGATACATAATGTGAAGAAGAAAAAAAATAAGAAGAAAAAGAAGGAAAAAAAAGAAGCAAAGCAAATCGGATTCCATCGGGATTCTCCTCCTCCTGATTACCAGACAGGTGGAAAATCCCTATTTAAAAATGACGGTGCCCGTCCCAGAGAACCCTTCAGCTTGGTTTCTCTGGAACGGACACTGTCATTAGGGCTTTCCATAGCTCAGGCGGTAGAGCACCTGTCTAATAATTAGGAGGCCTTGAATTCAGATCACGATGGAATCTGATTTTCTTCGTTCGTTTTTTTTTTACTAGTACATAGAATATTATGAAATAGATGATAACTCTCAAAACTCAGAAGTTAGGAACTTAGCCTCATCATAGCGAAGGAGGTAGATTTCAAATTGAACTTCAGCTTGCATGACGGGAGGAAGGTTAGACAAGTTGGTGAAAAGGGATTTTCACTTTTGTTTGATCATTTTTTTATATTGTTTATTTATGGTCAGTTTGACCCTTAGTTTAAATATCACATGTCTTTAAAAAAATTAAACGTTATATTTCTCATTACTCTCAGAGATATTTGATATGTGTATCTTTCTTCTTCTTCTTTTTTTTTTTTTCTTTTTATCGTTTTGGACTAAATCGTCAAAGTTCCTTAGTTTCCGGCATGAAGTTTGTTTTATGATGACAAACTTTGTATTACTTATATCTTTAACATGCTAAGGATAAACCTAATAATTTGATAACTTGATAAGCAAAATACATTTTAACTCCGCTTGCAATTAATTTCATAAAAAAAAAAGAAGAGGATAGAATCGATTGGTCATAGAGGTTGGATATTAATTATTTCTTACCCCAGTCACATTATTTTGTTCTGGCTCTAATTTCTTTAAATTGTTTGTCCCCACTTTCACTTTTCGTGAACCTGGCTATATCTCGGGCGTTCTCCAAACCATACTCGGGGATTGACACATACAATAGATTGTCAACCCCCACAATGCCCATTTTTGCATTTTTTTTTCCCTTCTCATTTGAGGCCCCATTTTGTTTACCATGCAAACCAAGGCCCCTGCACCTCAGAGAGGCGTTGACCTCAGATGTGTTTTGTGGGGGTAGGACTGAGGGAGCCTTTTTTTCAGCAAAGTAAACAAAAAAGACCCCGAAATGAGAAAAAAGTGGCAAAAATGGGCATTTCGGGATTGACAAACTAGATTCCCGGGGATTGTTTGGGGAACGTCCGAAATATAGCCAGGTTTTCCAAAAGTGGAAGTGGGGACAAACGATCTCAAGAAATTAAAGCTGGAGCAAACCATACAATTATATCACTATTTTTATGTAACTTATATTGCCCAACGAGAAAAAAAACAATAACAAACAATCGTTTCCAATTTATGTATATCACTTGCAGGATATTTATCATGTTTATAATTTGTAATGACTTGCTAGTGCACCAAGAGCGGTTATCAAAGTTATTACTTTTTCAAATTACACTTGAAAATGAAATGCTAGAAGTTACAATCTCATTGTCCCTTCTGGACCGCATTGTACAGTTCCGGGACAACTATGTTACATTAAATTCAAGTTTGGAAGAAAGATCACAATAAATGTTTTTTTTTTGGGGGGGGGGGGAGGGGAAGTTTTTGAAAAAAAACTTTTCCAACATGCATACCCTTTATTTCCAAGTAGACTTGAATGTTACGAAAGAAAGATAGAATATATAATTATTATAATAATTACTGTATATTAGGATTTAACAGATCCACCACACTGTTTGTACAAATATCATTTGATGCCATTATCCAATATAGAAACATGAATGCAAGGTATAGCGAAATTTAAGCGCATGAGTAATCAATAATTGGTTTTCAATTCTCCTACTCAGCTTATTTGAACGATGACAATGGTGTCAACAGTTAAAGTTTAATCTCGATACATTTATCTCTGACAACTATGAACTAATGACAGTCGATGGTGCGAATAAAATGAGAAATAAATCATATATTAATGAGAAAAATAAGGTGTCACTCTTTATTCATTTTGGTTATTGTTATCTTTGCATTGGTTTATGGATCAAAGTCATGGACCTGACATAAAATTAACATTTTCAAATGAATCAAAATTTACAAATATGACAATTTTTATTATAAATTATATAATTTATACATAATTATTATATAATATGATATAATTATTTTCTTCAAAAATTAGCATAAAAGAGGGGGCTGTGGAATGCGGGGGGGGGGGTGGTAGGGGCAGGGGGAAAATCGCCATCCGCTAAATTCCCTTCTCTTCATTGAAGTGCCTTGGGGGAGGGGGGGGGATGATGAGGGCCCTCGCCATTTTTTGCTCTCCATTTTCAAAAAACATTTCGACGCCCCTGCCCAAATATTATGTATTGATATTTGGCCAGGGGAAAAAATAGGAAAAAACTTTTAAGTGCAAAATAAATTGACTTCTTGCCATTTTGCCTGCAGCTGCTCTGTTTGAACAAGCTTCTGCACCCATTGGCAGCGCCCCCCCCCCCCCCATTCAGACCTAAGATAATAATTAAAACAAAAACAAAAACAACCTGATGTGAAAAAAGGTGTTCCTTTTTGCTCGCCCGGTGTGACGGGGAAAAATAATTGGGTGTGCCAAAATCTTAAATTCCAATTTGCGCACCCCCCCCCCTTCCTTGAAACAAATGCTAGTGACGCCCTTGGAATCAAATACAGATGAAAAGTAGTTTTTAGAACTTCTCCCTAGCACTTTAAGTGAAGTTGGGTTCTCGATTGCCGGATGGCATCCGAACACGGTATGTTCTTGCCGTGCCGTGTTCAGTGGAAACGAGAAAATGGCATGCCATGCCGTAAACCGTGCCGGAATGCCGTGCCGGATCGCCGTGCCGGATGCGGTGTAAACGGGCCTTTAACCGGGTTATTCTGTTGGCAATTTTTATTATCTTAGAAACAGTAGACTCAAACCCCAAATACTCCTGAAGTGATATTACCACATCGTATCATAATATTTACTTGATAGGGATCGCCACGTTTTGTTGCTGAAATATTAGAAGGAATTTCCATAGCATCAACCATATTTTACCTAATAGCAATAACAAACATATATATTTTATACTATTCACATAACCGCCCAGAAATATGGTCTTACATGTAAGTTATGAAGTGGACAACTCTGACTGAGAGTAACAGGTCTACAAATTGCATAATGTATGTGTTACATATTAATTGAAATTAAGAAATTGGCTTGCTTTCCATGACAAATGTTCAGGTATGAACGGACAATGGTTAAAAACTCTTGCCTTAAGTTTCATACATACGTACTTCACTTATCCCTGATCATCCCTGCTGGAAAGAACACACTCATTCACATTGTGAACACAGTGTGAAAACATAGTTCACACTGTGAACACAGTGTGAAAACACTATCCACACTGATTTCACAGTGTGGACACCACCACAATGTGGAAAACTACACATTGTTCACAATGTGAAAATTATTTTCACAGTGTGAATATACCAGCTCACAGTGTGAAATTGATTTCACAGTGTGGCCAAACCATGAAAAAAAAATTCACACTGTGAGAAACAGATTTTCACAGTGTGAATACCTTACGACTTATATTTCACATTGTGAACAGTAGGCCTATAGTTCACAGTGTGGCCACAGTGTGAATATCCGGTTATCCACACTGTGAATCAGCGTGTTTCACAGTGTGGCCACAGTGTGAATCTCCGATTATCCACACTGTGACCACAGTGTGGTTCACATTGTGGTCACACTGTGAATGAGTGTCTTCTTCCCAGCAGGAATAACTTCATCGGTTCTGCGGAAGGGTGCATTTGAATTTATTTATTCTGCGGAAGGGTGCATTTTAATTTATTTTTTTATTTTGTTATATATAATATGAAAAAAATTCTTATAATTCTAATGATAAAAATAATGATAAAAATGTTGATAATAATGAGTAAAAGAAGGATGCTGTGCGACAACTTAACTTCATTTTACTGCTCATGCACTAAAGTGAGTCTTAAAGACTCAATTATTAAAGATTCACTAAGATAGTCTTCTCACTTAGTGAGTCTTAAAGACTCATTTGAAGTCAGTCTTTCAGCATTTAGACCCATTACAAATTAGTCACGGGTTTGTCAGTACAGCGCGTCCCCAAAAATGTCTATTTTTTAAAACTCTAATTTATGAAAAAAAACCCCCAAAAACTCAATAATACTTTACGTTATAATTTATTTAGCGCTCAATCAGAGGGATTTTTTTTGGGGGAGACGCGCTGTATAACGAAACACTTGATTGATCAAGTGAGCCACCATGACTCGTCAGAAATAAAATTAGGCCTATATGTCTGGGTCCTCACTCCAAGTGAGTCATGAAGATATGATTCAAGTGGGTATTGAAGACTTACTTAAAAAGAGTCTCAGAGTATAGTCAGACTCATTTTGTACTCACATTGTCCTTCAAATGTTTCCTTATGCGGACAAACCGTTGACTTTTGAGGAGATAACGCATAATTGTGGCAGTTATTACTGTTGCAGTGTACCCAACCTTGCAAAAGACACTAGTCCACTCTTCAATAAAGAATCAACTACCCAGTGACGTCGATTACAGGATGATGAAGGTACTTCATCGGGATCACAAGATGACAATATAGTGATTATCGAGCACGATGTAATTGATAGAAATGTACCTCCTCTCCCCTTTGAAAACGAAATATTATGTAAACCCTGATTTATTTCATTTTTTTTTCTATTTTTTCCCTTTGTTAGTACAAACCCGCCCTGCTAGTAGAAAGTACACAGTGTCGCACAGTGTGTTCACATAGTCGACTATGTTAAAATGCCCGAATTTAACAGCGTGTTGATGATTTCACATTGTGATATGGTTTTCCACATAATATTCACATTGTGGTGTGCGGTTTCACACTGTGAATTTACCCGCTCACAATGTGATAATGTGGTTCAATTTTGTAATCGATCATAAAGCGATAATAATGATTTTTGGTAATTAGTCGAGTTTTAATCATGCTTCTTTTCTAAAACAGTAGTAAATACTTTACACAAGTTTTTTTTTAAACAAAATAATTTGAAAACGCTAGAATTAAAAAGTGCAATAAAGAAATAAGCGTGTAATTTATCCAAAAAAAATTAACGAAATATAAAACATGACACAAATGTTTTATGAAATATATAATAATATGGGAAAACATCGTACGTTAAATTGAAATATTTCTCAACGTGCTCTTGGCACTTAGCCCATAGAGCTGGAGGAGAAACTGATGACTCATGAGCCATAGCAAAGATTAAAATGCTATGTGTTATCTTGAGTGCATCCGTTGATATTTCATTGTTAGTATTTCACAATGTGGACAGTATTAAATTAGAGCGTTTCAACAGTGTGATTGGAGTTTCACAGTGTGATTTTTGATTCACATTGTTGATGGGTTTCACAGTGTGGTGGTTCACAGTGTGAGCGTTTCACAGTGTGGAAGTTTCACAATGTGAACTTCCACAATGTTAAATTGGGGCGTTTTCACAGTGTGGTCGCATTGTTCCACACTGTGGTTCACAGTGTGATTCTCTGGTTATCCACACTGTGAATTACCGTGTTTCACAGTGTGAATCCCCGGTTATCCACACTGTGACCACAGTGTGGTTCACAGTGTGACCACAATGTGAAAACGCCCCAATTTAACATTGTGGAGCAGACTATGATTCACATTGTGAATGAGTGTGTTCTTTCCAGCAGGGATCATACATTAGATAGGCTATTGTTTAGGTTCGTTTAAAACTTTGATGATATTCTCTTGAGATTTTTATTGGCCACTTCACTTTATCACGTATGACAAAACCACTACGTCATATGCTTTCATCTTGTTCTTGTACAACCTAGTTTCATTATTCACGGTTTCTGTAGATCTCGTTATAACTCATCTGCTGCTACGTGTACATGATCTTTGCACTGTCCATTTATGGCCTGACTTAACATCTGGTTGGATTTACAACAGAATCATGGGAGTCACAAAGTTTCACGAAGGAAATAGATATAGCCCCTAACAACTTTATCTTAGAGGCTTCTTTGTTCTTTTGACAATGTTCTTGGTGTCCTTCGTCACCAAATTTCATCAAATTATCATCAAATTCATCCATATACTAGTACTATACCACGATAAAAGCCAAAATAAAAAAATCGCGCAGACAGAGAAATCATCTGAAATCTGCAAATATGAAGCTTTGGCTTGCCAAGCAAGTA
Organism: Paracentrotus lividus; assembly: GCA_940671915.1. Lineage (NCBI taxonomy): Eukaryota > Metazoa > Echinodermata > Echinoidea > Camarodonta > Echinidae > Paracentrotus > Paracentrotus lividus. The sequence goes on from CALNVZ010000008.1 coordinate 52,120, forward strand.
TAATTGATACATCCATCCTGCACATGGGGATGCTTATTTATTCAAATGTGATTAATCCTCATTTGAAATACAAAACTTTAATCACCATTACAACAAATCTGGGGTTATATATAATGGGTTACACCAAAGATACTATCTGATAGAAAGCTACCGATAGGGGTGAAGCTAGACAACACTCTCTGGTTTAGCAGCACAAGACTGAACCATATTTAAATCCCAAAGTATTACATATTTCCCCTCTTCCAGACGGTGCCAGGTAAAAATGGCAGAGGCAAAACTGGTAGAGGCAAAAATGGCAGAGGCATAAATGGCATAGGTAAATATGGCACAGGTAAAAATGGCAGAGGTAAAAAAAAACGGCAGAGGTAAAGATGGCAGAGGCAAAAATGGCAGAAGTAAAAATGGCAGAGGTAAAATGTCAGGTCTTACGCAATTAAATTGTCATGGCAGATCCCATGAATAAAACATGGCAAATTCCCTTAGGGTGGGCAAATAGCAATGTACAGGTAGTATATTGGAACAAAATTAGCAGCTCTCACATTGGTGATAGAGCTTCCAGCATTAATCTTTTTTGTGGAAAATGGATATTTACTTGTATGATTGCTCTACGAAGTATTATTACCAAGGAAGGTATCCACAAGAAATCTACAGCAACTACATGAGATCTGAGGACAGAGATATTTGAAAGGCCAAGTGAATGCTAGGTTAGTCATCTTTGACTCATGTATTGTAGGTCTATGCTAGATCATGCTACAGTATAGAAAAAATGCACATTCCCTGAAAAACGATGGGAAACTGGGATACATGCCACCTTAACCAGGATATTTTTAGATAACAAAGTTCAAATTGCATATTCATACCTTGGTATTTATGGATATATGTGCCCTGTAAGATAAAGACTTACGATTGATTAAAAGTTACTATTGATTTTTTCTCAGTAGCCTCATTTGGAAACCAGGTACAATCAAGGATTATTATTTGATTAGGAGTAGGGTTAGGGCTAGAGTTAGGAATAAGATCATCAACTTTGGAGCATCCTGTCCATGATGAGGCTACCGAGGAAAAATCAATCGTAAATCTTTGTGGTACATCCCAATGGTCCAAATTGGATTTAGCATCCTCTCATATTTTTTTAAAAAACTTTGCAGATGTATCAGCTTTACTCTAAGACTGCGAAATATACTACCAGCTCCATATATATAGAGTCTATCCATGCCACATCATGTAATCTCCACCAGATATCTCCCGCATCAACTGCCCACAAACACATTGCATACTTCATATTGTAGCTCATTTATAGGGCGTGGTACAAGATATTTGGAGTATTTTAATCATTTCAGCAATATTGAAGGAATCACCTGGCTTAATTATGTAACCCAAATCATGAGGGGTCATCCCGATAGTCCCCGGGTCCGATAGTCCGCGGGTCCGATAGTCCGCGGGTCCGTTAGTCCACGGGTCCGATAGTCGGCGGGGGGGGGGGGGGGGGGGGGGGGGGGGGATGTTTGTTACTCTGAAGTTCCGTTATTCCGAAAAATAGAATGAGGTTCGTTATTCCGAAAATTGAAAAGGTTCGTTAGTCCGAAAATAGAAAAGGTTCGTTAGTCCGAAAATAAAAAAGGTTTGTTATTCCGAATTTTTGTTATATCCAAAAATAGAAAAGGTTTGTTATTCCGAAAATAGAATGAGGTTCGTTCTTCCGAAAATAAAAAAAGGTTCGTTATTCCGAATTTCTGTTATATCCAAAATTAGAAAAGGTTTGTTTTTCCGAAAATAGAATGAGGTTCTTTATTCCGAAAATAGAAAAAGATTCGTTATTCTGAAAATAGAAAAGGTTCGTTATTTCATAAATAAAAAAGATTTGTAATTCCGAAAATGGAATAAGGTTCGTTATTCCGAAAATAGAATAAAGGGTTGTTAGTCCGAAAATAGAAAAAAGTTTCGTTATTCCAAAAATTAAATAAGGTTCGTTAGTCCGAAAATAGAATAAAGGGTTGTTAGTCCGAAAATAGAAAAAACTTTCGTTATTCCAAAAATTAAATAAGGTTCGTTAGTCCGAAACTGAAATAATCTGTGGAGCAGCCGGGGAAATGAAAAGGACAGGGGTAGTGGAGGGGAGGGTAGAATCACCATTGCTGTTCGCTCTCGCATTCTATCATTTATACAAACTTAAAGTGTAGCCCTAACAGATCAGACTGCCCTGCTTTCCGAATTATTAAATGGTAAATAGAGTATTTGCGCTTTGCCCTCACGTGATTTAAACGACATAATTTAAACAAATTGATATGAATAACCCTTCTTGACTGGGCATCGCGCTCTCAAGAGGTCATAAGCATGTTTGTATTAGGGATTATCCAACTAAAACGAAATTTAAACAAAATTATTTAATATATTCTTGTCATATAAAAAGGGGGGAAAATCATTAAGTTATAAGACTTCGCTAGGAACATCCCGCTTTCCGTTAATTTTTTATTGAATGGAAGCTCGCTTGAATTATTATTATTTTTTTAATTTGCCCCCCCCCCCCCTCTTGGAAATTTAGGACCTGCCCCTCGAAGCTATTACATTTTTATAACCCCTATCCGTGTGCAAACGGGTGTTCGGGAGCTCCAAAACGTGAAAGGACGCAATCATCCGCAACGATTAAGTGTATTGTTTTCGGGTACTTAAACGTTTCATACGTTTAATTACGGATAATTGCAAATACTTTCGATGGACGTAAATAAACGCAAATGGACGGAACTTAAGAATTTTCCCGGATGGTCTGCGTCCTAGATACGGATAGTTACGTTCATTTATGGAAAGTTACGTTTAGTTACGGTTACTTACGTAAGTCGGCGCCGTCATTGTGCGTACCGATACGGTTCAGTTTCGGACAGATACGTAAAATTACGTTCCTGCGGATGACTGCGTCCGTGCTGCGTTCATGCTTGCGTCCACTTAAGGCCCGGTCCCACTGGTGAGAGGATTAATTGCGCATGAGTTGCGTATACAAATTTTGTTCGTCCGCAACAAAAAAATCAAACGTTTAAGTATCCAAAAACAATACACTTAAGAGGCTGCGGACAAACACTTAAGCGTTGCGGATAATTGCGTCCTCTCATGGACATGGATAGGGGTCATGCACATGGATAGGGGTTATACAGTGTGTCCCAAAAAAATGCTAATGGCACTTTAGATGGGTGCAATATCAAAATTACAAAATTATATTGTTTATATCTTTACACCCGTAAGCTACAATTCTTTTTCTACAACTGGGTGAAGTTTTATGTCATATGGTCCAAGTATCACAAAGATATGAGCATTTTGTCATTACACATCAGGAAACCTCTCCATCCAAGTTTGTATTCAGTAGTACCGGATGTGTCTAATAAAACAAACCCAAGTTTGATCATTAATACTTTGAAAAATATTTCAGTAGTAATTATGAAATTTATATCACTGTAAAGTGCAACTCATTACCATATTAATGATACCTCTCTCAGCTCACCAATATCATGTATCGCTGAACCCCATTGTTTTAAATATGTCTTGCAAAATTGTGAGTGGTTCACTTTCATGCTCCTTGATGATCAAAGTTGAGGCACCTTTGAATAACGCATCTCAAGGAGCATGAAAGTGAACACTCACTATTTTGCAAGACTTTTTCAGAACAATGGAGTTCAGCGATGCGTGATATTGTTGGGCTGAGAGGCATATCGTTAGAATGGTAATGAGTTGCACTTTACAGTGATATAAACTTAATAATCTCTACTGAAATATTTTTCAAATGATTAATTATCAAACTTGGGTTTCTTTTATTTGATATACCCGGTATTGCTTAATAAAAAACTTGGATGGAGAGGTTTCATGATGTGTGGTAAAAAAATGCTCATATCTTTGTGATTATTGGACTATAACTCATAAAACTTCATCCAGTTGCATAAAATGAACTGTAGTTTACGGGTGTAGAGAGATAATTAATATAATATTGTAATTTTAATATTATATCCATCTAAAGTGCCATTAGCATTTTTTGTGGGACACACTGTATAAATGTAATAGCTTCGTGGGGTAGGTCCTAAATATCCTAGAGGGAGGGGGGGGGGGGGACAAATTTAAAAAACCTAATAATAATTCAAGCGAGCTTTCACTCAATGAAAAAAATAATGGAAAAACAGAATATTCGAAACCATATTTGATTGAATTTTTTCTGCAATTAAATCTTATAACTCAATAATGTTCTCCCTTTTTTATATGACAAGAACATATTTAATAATTCAGTTTGATTATTGTTTTAGTTGGATAATCCCTAGCATAAACATGGTTATGACTTCTTTAGAGCTCGATGCCCGATCAAGAAGGGTTATTGATATCCATTTGCTTAAATTATGTCATTTAAATCACTTGAGCCCACAGCGCAAATACTCTATTTACCATTTTATAATTAGGAAAGCAGGGCAGTCTGATCTGTTTGGGCTACAATTTCATATTTTCTAAATGCTAGAATGCGAGAGTGAACAAAAAATATTCTATATAATGATTTGAAAGCAAGGCAAGTTATGCACTCGCCTCCCCCCAAAAAAAAAATGTTATAAAAGTCTTCTCTTTTTGCTTTTTAATTTTATTATTACTTCAATATACGTGAGGAAAAATGTGAGAGCAAAAAAAGGAGGGGCCGAAATTGAAATTCTCTTTTCCTCTTCTATATAAATGGGAGTTGAACTTTTGAAAAAGGTAGACTTCTTAAAAAACTATAATATAATATACAGAGGCCTGCAGAGGATGGCCAAAAAGTGGCTTAAAAGTTGCCAAACTGGCAACTATGGTATAACAAGCAAATTTGTAGTTTTTATGAAAGT
>CALNVZ010000008.1:67712-92695 GCA_940671915.1 Paracentrotus lividus
AACTGTACCAAAAGTTTACAAATAAAAACCTTTTCAGTCCATTCCTTTAGGTCTGTTAACATGAGAAGGAGATCTAGTGTGTTTGGTGTGCGAAAATTGATGGGTAGGTCATTATACATCTAGACTTCGCGATAGGAGAAACGTCCGCTTACATATAGTTTTGGGTTTTGTAGACAAAAGCTTTCAGCATTCTTAGAGCATAATTATGTTTCTTGTGGACAAGATTATTTGCATGATAATGAGAGGTTAAATACAGTGTAGAATCTCTATGATACACTCTAATATAACAGTGCTATACTAGCGTCTTGTTTTTAGGTTCCCATTTTAGTAATGATCATGAAGTTGGAAGATTGAAGTATGAATGAATGGTTTATCCTAAAGAAATGATCCCCCGCTATTTTGAAAGTTTTTTGAAGTTGGATCCAGAAAAATTTATTTGGGAAAAGATATGCCAAATAATAGTCTGCGAGTCAAATGAGGAAGGCTACAGATGATTAGATTATAATTAGGTAAGTATTCATTTATATATGTTTTAACCCTGCCTAGAAAACTTGACCAGCTTTTCCAACTTCTTTTATAAGTTCGTTAAGTGAAAGTCCCATTTTAATTAGAAAGTCGAATATTCATTCCTAAGTATTTTTATGTTCATTCACCTGACTAATAATATGATTACTTTTTCAAATTTAAGTATTTATGTTTATTTAGCATATGAATTTGATCCTATCATCATTATACAGTTTTTCACAATTGATATGTATTTATTCTGATCATCCACTTTTTGAAAGGATTTTATTCAACATTGGACTATACCTCAAAGGATTCTTTATGTGAGTAGTATTTAGATAACATATCATCTTGCGTACAAATGTAAAAAATCTGCAATTTATTAAACACTCATGATAAGTATTTATGTTATATTTATGAACAATATAGGCCCAAATTGAGACCTTTTGCGGGACACCATGAGTAATATTCAATTCATAGATGAAAAATTATTATTGAAGATACATTTACGATTTACATCTATAGTTTAATAAAACCACTCAGCATCGGCCATTCACTCCAATAGAAGTCCAGTTTCGTAAGAGAATTTTGTGGTCACTAAATCTGAAATGCCTTTTTTAGATCAACAAAAAGGGCTAATTTCAAATGTTACTTTATTTCTTAGTTGCCTGTACTGTATCCAAAATATTTCTTGCTTCTTGTTTATAGCTTTTCTTTTAATTTTGTTACGTTCTTTCATGAGTTTATATATATATTCGTTTAACCAAGGGGAATACTTTTTGCGCATCCTCTTTGTTTTCTATGGCATGTATTTATCTATTGTGTCCAAAAAGAGATCTTCCCAATTTTTAATGGCTTCATCAACATCAATACACTCTTCAACTTTGGCCCAGTTTTGCGACCTCAGATCAGTCTTAAGCTTGTCATAATTTAGTTGATGCGATTTTCTAAAGGTTACGTAATTAGCAGTAGACTGATCATCGTTAACATGAGTCTTCCAGGTCATGTAACTCATAGAGTGGTCACTTAACCCATTGTGTATAACTCCAAAAGAGCATACTTTGTCTGAGCATGTTGTCAGCATATGGTCCACCAATGAAGAAGAATTAAGCGTTAATCTAGTGTATTCTGATTCATTGATCTGTCTCATCCCATATATATCATTAATTTGAGAGTATTTACGAACATCGCTAGTATATGGATGCTTAGCAATATTATAATTTACATCTCCCATTAAGATAATTAGACTATTGAAAGCACCTAAATAAACCAACAATTCTTCATAAAAATCTAACACTTGAGTTTTATTAGGCGGTCTGTACCAATTGATGAGAATAAATGGTTTTGTATTTTTCAGACGAATAAGAATACAGATAACTTCCAGTTGTTCTACCGATTCGGGTAATATCAGTTTTTCAAAAACTATACTTTCATGTATATATATTAAAACTCCTCCACCACTTCTATTTCTATCTTTTATAACACTATAGTGTGGTATATTTATTTCATTATCCCCAACTGAACTGTTTAGTCTTGTTTCATTTAAGGCCATAATATGGATATCATTAGAAGTCAAAATCGCTCCCATTTCATCTAAGTGTTTTAATAAGCTTACAATGTTCAGATGACCAAATTTTATTCCCTTACCACTTAATTGGGAATAGATTGGAATGTTTCGATTGACATTAGTATATTCATTTTTGTTAGATGGTTGGTCTGTAATTTTAACATGTTTTGGTTGACAACTGTAATTACTGAGAATAAAAAGGCAGCTTGTGATAATACACAGCGAGGCATAATCCAAGATATAAACTCAGTTCAGACGGGATCGTTGTATAATGATTCGGTATTCTATCACATGAGATGTGAATCCATTTCTACACTGTGACATAGTAGACCTTTATTTGATTTTATTTTAACTGACTTTTGGCATATCCCACACAAATAACCCTTAGCACATAAATATATAATAAGTTTAAAAGAAAAAAAAAAAAAAATTAATAATGCGTGTATGTAGTGAAAAACAACATAGTGGACCAAGCAGAACACATACAGAGAGTTCATTTACAGTTTTTCTGCTTTTCTAAAGGACGAGATTACTTTCTTCGTCGCCTTGCCAGAAGTGGAAGGGATAGCGGCGAAGTTCTACCATCCACGGACCATACAGCAGTAGCAGTTTCTTTGATTTTCTAGCAGTCTTTGAGAATACGATAGTTCGTGGCTGTAAGGTTCCTCTGAGATTGATCTTACCCGTATTTGCTAGTTTTCGTCGGTTGTGAAGTATGTCTTGCCGCTTTCTGCTACGATGTGAGTTTCACTATAATTGACCTGTATCTAGGTTCTGTTCCTTCGTCTTCGTTGCGTTGCTATTCTGGGTCGCTACCTTGGCCGCGTAAGTTGTCTGATAGCCGATGACGCACACGATGGCGAAGAGCGGAGGATGATGGTGACCCCGAAGTGGTTGAGGGAGGACATCCGCCTTCATGTAAACTGGATAGGCACCAGTACGGTGGCTTCTGTCTATGTTCGTCTGGCGTTAGCTTGACACCTAATTCTGTTTGTGCCAAGTCCATGATAATCTTATCGTATCTCTATTTTCGATTCGGGATCCCGAACAAATCGCAAAGCAATTTCTCCGTGAATATTGCTCGGCAATATTTGCTTGTGCTTCTGTAGCGACCTTATTTCTTCATTTTGATGAGAAATACGCTTTTCCATGTCTTTTATGGTAATATTTTTGGCATCGTTCCCGATTTCCAGCACCAAAATCCGACTCTCATTTCTTTCAGCCATATTGAACAATTTTGTAACTTCAGACTTTAGTTCTCTTATTTCCTCTCGAACTGCTCGTTTCACAATATCTCTCGTGGATTCTAGAAAGTCCTCATGCTGTAAAGCCCTTTTTATATGACTTGTTATTTCAGTAGATTCTGTAGACATGATAGGTTTTGATGCACTTTTCCGGTAACTCATAAATTGATTAGAGAAAATGTCACAGACCAATGTCTCAGAATATTAGTCCGAGGTATATATATAGTCACAATAATAGCTGATAAGTAGCTTACCGAATAACATTCAAGTACATTGTCCGTAACCTCTATGGGCTCATTGGCCGTGGCCGTGCCGTTGAATAGTGTCCCGGTTCCGTATAACACTGTATAATATATATGTGCGGAAATGAGCTAAAATGTCACAATCATAATTAGCCCTTTGTGTTCCATGTAGTCCACGAAGTCTAATGAGATGATTTTTCTACATGATTTTACCTCAAGATCCGGGTTTCAAAGTAATAAACTTAACAGTTTTCGGGAGCTCGATAACGTACGTGACTCGGCTTTTGGCGCCCCTTTGATGGTAGTGTAGCCCTCTTCAACCTTTGTCTTTATACTTACCACTTTGCTTTTGTGGTAGGACTTTGAAGCCATATAACTAGCAGTGGCGGATCCAGGCGGGGGCGCAGGGGACGCGCCCCTTATAATTTGAAAACCGCTCATTGACTGTACATGTACATAAAATCTGAAAATTTCGGCGGCGCCCCCCCCCAAATTATCCTGAAACCCTGTATCCACCACTGAATAGCAGAAACAGGAAAGGTGATCTATTAGCGAAGGTTCAAAGAAACCCACACTCATTGACCAGAGAGATATATAATTTTTCATTACAATTCCCAGTTATCTGTATACGTATGTAAATCCCCGCAAGTGTTCAGAACTGTCCGGAAGTTTCCGAAAGTCGGAAAAAAACAAAGACCGAGTAGACTCGTAAGGTTATTCGTAAGTGGACGAAAGTGTCCGTATCTGGTCGTAACTATTCGTATCATTCGCATTTTGTCCTGTATATCTTCTAATTATTGAGGCGTGACGGGAAGGCATCCGTGGGGATCCGCAGAAAAAATGACCTTTTTTTGACGCAACGCTGCAGCGCGCTAACTCAACGTATGTTCTGTGTGACTGTAACATCAGTCACAGACAAAATGAGGCAGCCCGGCCGTCCAGTGACTACCACTACCAATTTTAAGAAATTGAAAACGTAAAAATATCGAATATTTTGTTCGACTTTGGATGCATATTTAAGCATTACTTTTATTTTTGGGCTCAAATGAACTTGGTATGAGAATTTCCGCCAGAATCTACTATATGTCCTCAGCATAATTTTAATGACATTTGATTTGTAGATGCTTAAGTCAATTCAATTCAATTCAGATTTATTTTATATCCTCAATAAAAAAAACATACATAGAATAATTATACAAGAAAATTTGAAAAAAAAACCAAACATACAAAATAATATTTATGAGAATGTGGGGCCAACAAAAAAGAGCATATAGCCTTATAAGACGTTGACCCTAACAGCTAAATACATAACATACATTAAACAAAACATTAAACATGAATCACATACATTAAAAACAGCTCTACAAAAATAAATTCAAATCGTCCTCAAATCATCATAACTCTATCAAACAGTGTCGGATTTAGCTTAAATAAAACCTGAAATAATTGTTAGTTATTTGACTAAAGACTTGCTCATTTATAGCTCAGGGTCATGGGCGTCAATTTGAATTAGACCGTGGGGGGGGGGGGCACAAGTTCAGCGATGATGGGGGCGGGGAGGGTTCAGGGTTCAGAGGATATAGAAGGCGGTGTATACAAGGTATGGTGTGGCATAATGGTTAACATTTCCCCACGCTCCCAATATAAATTTAGTATCAGAAACAGTGAAATAATAGGCTGAATAAAACAAGAGTAAACAAAAGGTTAAATGTTTGCATTGTTTCCTAAAAGGCGAAAATGTTCCATAATGTACAACTTACTTCATCAGAATTTCCATAGGCTAAATAATTTTTGAGCCCTTATATCTGTTAGATATGTCAACCTGAAAACAGTGCTTTTTAAACGTTTTGAATGCTATGCTTATAATAAGATACATTATTATCTCATTAAACAATGCGAGCGCGAAGCGCGAGCTGAAAACTTTTTAGATATATCAACCTGAAAAATGTGCCTTTAAATTTTTTTGTGCTATACTTTTTAAAAAGATTCTTACCTTATTAAACAATGCAAGTGCGAAGCGCGAGCCGGAAATTTTTGATAATATATCAACCTGAAAACAATGGATTTTTTAAGCCGTTCTATGCTATATTTATAAGGAAGATACAAATTATCTCACTAAACAATGTGAGCGCGAAGCGCAAGTTGAAAATTTAAAATATATCAACCTAGAAACAGTGCATTTTAATTTTTTTTGTGCTATGCTTTTTTATAATGCTTTAATTTTTTTAAATAATAAACCCCTAACAAAAAGTTACGCAAATGGACATTGGGCCATGATAACTCTACAGGTATGCTTTAGTTATTCCTGATAGTTAGACTATTGGAAAGATAATTTATTTCCCTTTTTATTGATATCCTATTTGTAATGATTGTGTCATGCTTCAATGCACACAATGTCAAAATATGGAGAAAAGTAAAACGTCAAATGTTGCAAAATGCACTTTTATTGATCAAATTGAACTCCAGAACTCAACTTTAGGCCCTGATAACTTTGGAGGTATTTCATAAGTTTTAATGAATTTTATACCATTGCCAAGTTCACTTATTCCTCTTTTCAATGATACCTTATTCGTGTATCTACAGAACACCTGAATAATATGACAAGTTAGAAGTCAAATGTTGCAAATTGAATGTGTATTGCGACTGTTATTGTCTATTGCGGGTTACTCAATTTGAGCAATAACAATGCATTTCGCAACTTTTCACTTTTTACTTCGCATTAGGTACGTGAATTATCTGCATTCAAGCATGATGTCACCATTGCAAATAGGGTATCAATAAAAAGAAGAATTAATGAACTTTTCAATGCTACAAAAATTGATAATGATTAAAACCCATATTAAAATGTATCCAGGTTCAAAGTTGTGTTACAGAACATTTAAACTGGACAATATCTTTTACTTTGCCTTGCATTCAGTTGGTATTCAGGGGTTCTGTGGACCCAGGCATGACATCACCATGGCAAATTAGGTACCAATGAAAAGAACAATAAATGAACTTGACAATGGTATAAAATTCAATAAAAATCATAAAATACCCCAAAGTTATCAGGGTCTAAATTGGCGTTGCGGAGCGTCAATGTGATCAATAAAAGTGCATTTTACAACATTTGACTTTTTACTTTTCCCCATATTCTGATAATATGTGCATTGAAGCATGACACAATCATTACAAACATGATATTAATAAAAAGGGGAATAAATTATCTATCCAACTGTATGAATATCAGGAATAACTGAAGCGTAAATGAAAGTTCGTATGGCCCAAAGTCGATTTGCGGAATTTTTGGGAGGGGTTTATATCAACCTGAAAACAGTGCATTTTTAAGCGTTTTTTATGCTTTGCTTATAAGGAAGATACATATTATCTCACTAAACAATGTGAGCGCAAAGCGCGAGCTGAAAATTTTAGATATATCAAACTAGAAACAGAATTTTATTTTTTTTGTGCTATGCTTTTTAAGAAGATACTTATCTCATTAAAGAATGCTAGCGCGAAGCGCGAGCCGAAAACTTTGATAATATATCAACCTGAAGGCCTAAAAACAGTGCATTTTTAAAGCGTCTTTATGCTATTTTTATAAGGAAGATACATGTTATCTCATTTATACCCCGTCACACTGAGCTCGTTCCTACTACGTCCTTGCAAATTTCGCCGAACGGGCATAGTCTGTGTGTAAACTGAGTGAACGTAGTAAATACTTCTTACGATCTGTTTACGAACTTCATGGACTAGCTCGGTCGGATTTTCAAGAAAGTGTTAAAAAAAAATCGGGCGCCCATCTCGTCCTAAAATTTAACGGGGTGGCAACGTACCTGAAACGAGATGGACGTACTACAAACGAAATTGCCGTACTTAAATCGTTCTAAAGATGTGCTAGGAAGTCTTATGCGGCGGTCACAACTCGCCGTACCATCGACGTGCAACTCCCTACGATGGATTTCGTAAAAAATTCGTGCAGCGGAGGTACCTCGCAGGTACAATGCATGTACGACGTGCAGGAAGTTTTTATAATACCCTTAGTACAGAAACGCAGGAATCGCAGTTCTTGACCCAGGACCTGTGCGTGCATTGTACATTCAACGCAGGCTACGTTGATGGTACGTGCCCCGTAGCCTACGACGAGTTGTGACCGCCGCATTACAAACGAGCATTGTATATTCATTATCAGCTTGAAGTTACGAAGACGCATGAGGTCTGGCAAAAACGGACTAGGTTTTTTTTTTTATGGGAAACGGGCACGCATTTGCGTTCAACGCGTTCTAGCCACGGATAATGACGAAGTAAGAACGAGATGAACTTTCTGGAGGCCGTTTGGTCGACGTAAGAACGAGTAAGAACGGATTTTAACGGATTAAAAACGACCCAGAACTAGTTAGGTCGGGACGAAACGCATTGGAAACGAGTTGGAACTGATTAAGAACGGGTTGCAACTAACTGGGGACGGATTTGGATTGTTTCAGACGGGATCTGTTTCGTTGAAACGGTCCTTTTCACCCGATTTTAACTAGATACAAACGAACTGCAGACGAGGCAGAGGCGTGATTGACGTATTGAGGACTGTATACGAACGTTGTTCATCTTAATACAGAAATAATTAGGTCAAATGTACGCGTTCTTTTCGGACCAATGGCCGTTTTTCGTATTTATTCTAAAAGTTGTGAGATTTCTGTGATTGTAACAATTAATGTTTGGCAATTAAACAGCTGATCTATTTGCTTATACTACTATCACACTGAACAATTTCTTACCATGTTATTGAAATTATCGCTGAACGGGCTTTATCTATGTACACACGGAGTGGACGTACTTGAGACCTATTTCAATCTGCTCAGGACTTTATAGCACGGGCTTGGATAGCACGTTTCAATTTTTAAACAGAACGGCATGTCACAATTCCGGTCACACTGAGCTAGTTCTCACTGCGTTCTAGGTAGTTCTTGGTGAACGGGATCAATCTGTTTACACACGGACTGAACGTAGTACAGACCTTTTAGAATCTAGTACAGACCGTTTACAATCTGTTTACGAACTTGGCGAACGGGCCCGAACGGAGAGAACGGAAAGGCATTCAGATTCTTTTGAACATGTTAAAAAAAATAGTACTGGCTTTAAGTTCTAAAATTAAACGTAGTGACAACGTTCCTTAAACGGGTAGGACTTACTCTGAACGAGAAGGACGTACTACGAACATGGTACCTAACTTTTATCATGCTGCGCATAGGCACTTTTAGTGACGGTTTGGACGTGCTACGAACGGTATACAGTGAACGAGCCGTTTACTCGGTCTGAACTGGATAACAACTTATTGCGGACGCGATAAAGACAGAATTGACGTAACAAGATCTATTTATGAACTGCCTAGTATCGTATTCAAGAAATTATTTTTCAAAGTTATAAGTTCCAACCCGACCAAAGCCCGTTCAGGAATTTTTTTTAAGAACGTGCAAGAACGTTATAGAACGACCTCAGTGTGACGGCCCCCTAAACAATGCGAGCGCGAAGCTGAAAATTTTAGATATATCAACCTAAAAACAGTGCATTTAAAGTTTTTTTTTTGTGCTATGCTTTTAAAAAAGATACCCAATGCAAGTGCGAAGCGCGAGCTTAATATATATTTTTTTATAGCCATGCTTATTAATTAAGAAGATAATTTTTATACATATTCTTATCTCCTTAAACAATGCAAGTGCGAAGCGCGAGAAGAAAATATTGGATAATATATCAACCTAAAAACAAGGACTTTTTAAAGCGTTTTATGCTATATTTATAAGGAAGATACATATTATCTCACTGAACAATGTGAGTGCGAAGCGCGAGCCGAAAATTTTATATATATATCAACCTAAGCACAATGGCCCATATTCTGATAGCCTGGTTTAGCTTAACCCAGGGTTAAGGGTAGTTTAACTCTAGTCTAACTCCTCTATTTAACCCTGGGTTAAATTTTCATATTCTGATAGCAAAGTTGAGCTAAACCCAGGGTTAAGTATGGTAATAAATCCTCCAAAATTTAAACTACCCCAGGGGGTAGTTTAAGCCTGGTTTAATTTTTGGGCATCATCGTTACTACAGCCATTTGCACCTTAAAAACAACACAATTAGAGTTAATTTTTGTGATAACGGGGCGGGGGAGGATTATAAAAACAATTTAAAAATGAAAAATAATCCAGATTGATTAATCTGTCATGATAAAATACGTCCAATCCTCAATACTAAATGGATGCATTACCTGACAAAAATAAAATAAAAAATCATCAATCAACCAAACCTGCCGCGCCCCTAGACCAGCGCGGTGCGCACGATTGGCAAGGCGCGTATTGCATTGTTGCATGAGGTGCGTTGCACTGCTGCGCGACCCTGACCTGGGAGCGCAGCTCGAGATGAGCTCTACTGAGCATGCGTAATGTGTTTAACCCAGGGTTAAATGGAAATCTTGGGTTTTGTTAAACTAGGCTATCAGAATACCAATAGGACTTAAACCAGAGGTGTGGGTTAGGTGTGGATTAGTTAACCTAGGGTTAACTTTAGCCCAGGGTTAACTTTTACTGCTATCAGAATGTGGGCCAATGTATTTAATATTTTTTGCGCTATGCTTTTTAACAAGATGCTTATCTCATTAAACAATGCGAGCGCGAAGCGCGAGCCGAAAATTTTGATAATATAGCAACCAGAAGGCCTGAAAACAGTGTATTTTAAAGTGTCTTTATGCTATGTTAATAAGGAAAATACATATTATCTCATTAAACAATGCGAGCGCGAAGCTGACAATTTTAGATATATCAACCTAAAAACAGTGCATTTTAATGCAAGCGTGAACCGCGAGCCGAAAATTTAGATATATCCTCCTGAACACAGTGCATTTAACGGTTTTTTTAATGCTATGTTTGTAAAGAAGATACATATCTCATTAAATAATGCGAGCGCGAAGCGCGAGGTGAAAATTTTTGATATATCGACTTGAAAACATTTAATTTTAAGCGTATTTGTGCTAAGCTCATAAAGAAAATACTTATCCCATTAAACAATGCGAGCGCGAACTGAAAATTTTAATATGTCAACCTGAAAACAGAGAATTTTAAAAGCATTTTTAAGGTATGTTTATAAGGAAGATTATCTCATTAAATAATGTGAGCGCGAAGCGCGAGATGAAAATTTTAAATATATCAACCTAAAAACGGTGCATTTTTGTTCCTTGTATTTAAGAAGATACATATCTCATTAAACAATGCGAGCAACTAAAACTGAAAATCGATTGTGTACCGTATAAATTCTTGCAACACCCCTTTAGACATTCACAGTCAGACTAAGAAAAGGAAAGTTAACGTTAGACTTAGAGAACAAGAGATAATTTGTAATTTTAGTTACGGTCTAAGCTTTGTAATTACCCTTTTCGCCTTCGATGTTCTTGCCATCTTTATGTTCTCTAAAGTACCGTAACTCAAAAGTAACTTCAAAAGTTATATGCGGGCGCGACACATATCGCTCGCCCGCTGGCCGGCCAGCCAGCGCGCTCAGCAGCTAGAGCGCGGCGGCACTGAATGCTGGATCGTGGCTGGCAGAGTCCAATTCAAGTAGACAAGTCGCATTACACATCTACCGTAGATTTCATTGTACAAATCTAGAGGGAAAAAGGAATGGATCGTGGGGGACATTTCACCTCTTGAAAATTCGCGGGGGGACATCTCGCCTCCTGAAAATTCGTGGGGGGGGGGGGACGCGTCCCCTCGTCCCCCCAATGATTGACGCCCATGCTCATGGTCCTTATTCCATAAAGGACTTTTGTCTTAAGTCTATTAGCATTTATACTACGATTTTGTCTAAGTTAAGAAAATTTCCTCAGTTGCGTAGTTTCCAAATCTTTTGGATATGACATTTTCTCTTGAAATCCGGTAAGGACTCTTGTGACGACGCGGGCGTTTGTGCGAGACGAATTAAAAGTTATTCCGTTTAGCTCATTAGCATAAGCGGCTGAGGATTGACTGTCTACATGGGTGTCGATTGTGGGGTGGGGGATGGGGGATGCATCCCCCAGTGATTTTGGTGGGGTGGTGTGTACAATCATCCCCCCCCCATATTTTGATATGAAGAAAATTAAAAGCATCATATTCTGAGCATATATATCTATTCATTACAAATGTGTTATAATATAAAACACTTTTATGACATGATTATATTATTTTGCAGCCTAAAATGCATATTTCTGACATTCAAAAATCAAAAATTTTCTCACTCTATCGTTTATCGTCTTCGTGTGTGCATGATGTGCTTTAGTAATCATGTAATACACAATACAATGTGTAGATAATGGAAGCGCAGATGTTTCACTATTCACAATTCGAAAAATACCCATTCAGATCGATGATAATCAGGGGCACCGATCCCAAAGGTGCATAGCAGACAGGTACATCGATAAGTAAAACTGAGCATTCCCTCTCAATAATCCACGATGGTTTTGATAAAGTAAATAATGAATATTGAATATATGAAGTCTTCATCGACAAGGTAACTCTTTGTGACTCGGACCATTGATTATATAATACACTTCCATAATTCTCCAGGGGCTAAATGCCCTCTTTTCAAGTTAGTCAGTACTTTACTCTCATCAGCTCGCACTTTACGATCGCATGATGCTTCAAATTCCATTTCAGATGACTGTTGATAATTGCCTGAAAGTATACAGCTCGCGCTTCGCGCTCGCATAATATAGGCTAGTACAAACTGCAAAAGAATCCCTTCATCTTGTATACATGTATACAGGTATTATCTCACGATCGTACGTTTTAAACACCAACTCCCTCCCCGTTTAGCGTCCCATGAGGCTATACAAATATCATGTTTTATCACGTCACTCTTAATGAGAAAATTTCCAGCTCGCTCTTCGCGCTTGCACATAATGGCCCTAACCAGAATTCGTGTTTTTGTTGGCATTACGTCATGATGGTCCGCTCTTAATCACCAGTTAAAGCCTCCTAGCCCTACATCAATTTTGCAATATTATAGCGCTAGAAATACAATGATTTAGTTCAATATTACTGAGAAAATTTTAAGGTCGCGCTTCTCGCTCGCATTACAGCCCTATAAATTCGACGATATTCATATACTGGTACACTGAAAACCTAACCTCGTCCGTCAATGGACAGACTAGCTTTAAAGCTAGTCGGTCAAGATGGACTAGTTTTAAAGATAGTCCGCAATGTTAGTCCGTCAAGACGGACTAACATACAACTGAATCTCTGTCTCTCAACTTGACGGACGAGCTTTAAAGCTAGTCCGTCAAGCTTGATGCTCGTCCGTCGTCTTGACGGACTAGGTCAATAAACATAGGTAGGTGAATTGAGTTTACCTATTAGAATGACCGACTAGCTTTTGATACACATATATGCAATAGATTTCAATGCACCTTCTCTATTTATTCTGTTTCCGAGCATAACCAAGTAGATACATTCTCAAACTAGGAACTTCCTGCTCAAACAAAGGTTGTTTTGGCCTGGCAATTTTCAATCTTCAATTACATGCTTATTGAATACCCTGTTACTAGAGAACCCAAGAACCCGGTCTATTCTTACAAATTGCTGGTAAATGCCCGGCTTAGCAACAGCAGTGGATAGAAAGTGGATATGAGTACAATCGACATTCTCAAACAAAGGTTGTTTTGGCCTGACAATCTGAAACCTTACGATAGGTACATAACATCAATCACTACAAGTATGCAATTCACAAGTAGGTTCAAAATATTGTCCATCATTAATTGCAGGCTAATTGAATACCTCGTTACTATAGAACCCAAGAACCGTCTATTATTACAGATTGCTGATGAATGCCCGGCTTAGCAACAGCAGTGAATAGAAGGTGGACAATCGATTAATTACAGGTTATTGAATACCTCGTTACTATAGAACCCAAGAACCGTCTATTATTACAGATTGCTGGTGAATGCCCGGCTTAGCAACAGCAGTAAATAGAAGGTGGACAATCGACATGCGCATTGCGAAAAGGACATTACTATTAGTTGCATTATCTGTATGTAAATTCCGTTTAATGAGCAAACTGTACAGACGCAGTCTTGATACACACCCCGTAAAGCTTAAGATTTATAATGGCGATCTCCGTCGTGTGTGACATGATTGTGTGAGTACGAATTTCTTATGTTTCAGTTCACAGTAGCGTTATTTTTCACATAGATTAATGCTATAATCACCAACGCGAAAAATTATGTCTTGCTAAATCAACTTATAAATTTTGTGAATTTTACAGCGATAACAACAATCACATTAAATTATGAAAATTAAATTTTGATTCTAATAATAAATATAGGTGCCACTTTTCTTTTAGATTTCTTGTATCTGAAAGAAAAGAATATTGGATTAGAGGCACGACTTTGGGATTTCTGAAGTGGCTCTGAAGAAGGATAAGCTTATAGGCAGAAAATGCAAAAACAGATAGGCCTCCAACAAAAAGTAATGATGATGCAAGCCATTGGCGGCGACCCCTGGGCCCCTGCCCTCATTATTTGATAATTGCCATAATGATAATGTTAACTGATTGTGCCTCCTGTATTCATTCCTGTCTTCTGACTTATATCATCATAATATTTTTTTTTTGCTCGAATTCTTGTGACAAAATAAATGTTTTTTAATCGTTATCTTTAAAATGTCTTCTAATATTTCAGATTTGACGTCTGTGACAAGCTGGTGAAGCCATATTAAGCTAGCCGTCATGCTAGTTGGTCAAGACAGAAGCAAGAACATCGCGACAGAAAATCGCGACGGACTAGCTTTTACACCATGACCGACTAGCTGTTCTGCTCAAAAGCTCGTCAGTCTGGGCATCACTACGACTAGCTTTTATGCTAGTCCGTCAAACTAGTCGGTCACGACGGACGAGCTTTAAAATTAGACTGTCGTAACCGACTAGCTTTAAAGCTAGTCTGTCATGACCGACTAGCTTTCTGGAAAGCTAGTCCGTCGTGACCGACTAGCATTAAAACTAGTCCATCTTGTCGGACTAACTTGACAGACTAGCTTTCAAGCTAGTCCGTAGAGACGGACGAGCTTTAAAGCTAGTCCGTAATAAACGGGTTGTGTTGAAGGAAAGCTAGTCCGTCGTGACCGACTAGCTTTAAAGCTAGTCAATCTGGGCATCACTACGACTAGCTTTAAAGCTAGTCGGTCTACCCGTTTAGGTTTTCAATGTACTAATATGCATAATAATATGCATGTATATCTATGGCCTCCCTTTAATAAACCAGTTAAAGCCCCTTCCCCGATTCGAGTTCGCATCTGATTCTACAATAAATGTCCCATTTCATGTCACTATTATTGAGAAAAATTTCAGCTCGCGCTTCGCGCTCGCATAATTTATAGCACTAGGAATTTGAAAATGTATACTAATAGATACTCATATGCATAATAATAAACATGTGGGTATAGCCATTACATCATGATGGTCCCCCTTTAACAATCCAGTTAAAGCCCCTTCCCCGTTTCGCGCTCGCATTATGCTACAAATGCTCCATTTAATGTCACTATAATTGAGAAAATTTTAAGCTCGCGCTGCGCTCTCGCATTATGGAATACTAACTGGAATTTGTTCATATTTATATGCATGTGTGTATATAAGCATTACCCCCACCCCCAGCAATCAACACTGCGATCATATACCATCGTACACTGAAAACCTAAACGGGTAGACCTACTAGCTTTAAAGCTAGTCGTAGTGATGCCCACACTGACTAGCTTTAAAGCTAGTCGGTCTAATGGCATCCTGCTTAAACACCCTTCTCATAAGATGCTCCCCACCCTTGGCAATAGAGCCTTTTAAAGTGCAGCCCCTACGCTCTGGAACCAACTACCCACATCACTACGTAACCAGCGATCCTTTAACATCTTTAAGCAAGAACCCAAATCATTCCTTTTCTCTCCGTAACTTAAGTAAATTAATTTTAATTGAATTGTCATAAGTATCATGTATCATATTAATTTTAAGTATTATGTATGATGTACCCCCTTATTTGTGTTATGTATTATTTTAATGTTATAAATAAGTATTATAATTGTAATTGTAATTAAGTGTAAAGTAGCTTTTAAATGAAATTATGTACACAGCGCATTTGAACATTATAATGGAAAATGCGCTATATAAATACATTATTATTATTATAATTATTACGACGGACTAGCTTTAAAACTCGTCCGTCTCTACGGACTAGCTTGAAAGCTAGTCCGTCAAGTTTGTCCGTCAAGATGGACTAGTTTTATTGCTCGTCGGTCACGACGGACTAGCTTTCCAGAAAGCTATTCGGTCATGACAGACTAGCTTTAAAGCTAGTCGGTCACGTGTATATTTATAACTTTAAAGCTAGTCGGTCACGACAGACTAATTTTAAAGCTCGTCCGTCGTGATGGACTAGCATGAAAGCTAGTCGTAGTGATGCCCATACTGACGAGTTTTTGAGCATGTAGCTTTACAGCTAGTCGGTCATGGTGTAAAAGCTAGTCCGTCGCGCTTTTCTGCCGCGGTGTTCTTGCTGCTCTCTTGACAGACTAGCATGACGGACGAGATTAATATGGTTTCTCCAGCTTTTCAGAGACGTCAAATCTTAAATAAAAGAAGACATTTTTAAAGATACGATTAAAAAAAACATGCATTTTGTCACAAGAATTCGAGCAAAAAGCATTCTATTATGATGATATAAATCAGAAGACAGGAATTAATACAGGAGGCACAATTAGTTAACATTTTGGCAAGGGGCTCCGCCATGGCTTGCATCATGACTTTTTGTTGTAGGCCTACCGGCTTTTGCATTTTCGGCCTATACACTTATCCTTGAGAGTCACTCCAGAATCCCAAAGTCGTGCCTCTAATCCAATATTCTTTTCTTTCAGATACAAGTAATCTAAAAGAAAAGTGGCGCCTATAATTTTATTATAATAATTAAATTTCGATTTTCATAATCTAATGTGATTTTTATTATCGTTGTAAATACACACAATTTATAAATTGATTTGGCAAGACATAATTTTTCGCGTTTGTGATTATAGCATTAATCTATGTGGAAAAAATAACGCTATCTGTGAACTGAAACATAAGGAATTAAAAAAGAGTACTCACACAGTCATGTCACTCGAAGAAGATCGCCATTATAATCAAAATCTTAAGCTTTACAGGGTATATCGTGTCTGCGCGTCTGTATACAGTTTGCTCATAAAATGGAATTCACATACAAAAATGCAACTAATAATGACGTCCTTTTCGCAATGCGCATGTTATTCAATCAATTGTACCTCCTTCTATTCACTGCTGTTGCTAAGCCGGGCATTCACCAGCAATCTATATTCATGGGTTCTATAGTAACGAAGTATTCAATTAGCCTGTAATTAAAGAATGTAACAATATTTCTAACCTACTCGTGAATGCCACTTTTCATAATTGATGATATGTCGGCAATCGTAAGCTCCCAGATTGTCAAGCCAAAACAACCTTTGTTTGAGAATGTTGATTGTATCCAACTTCTATTCACTATTGTTGCTAAGCCGGGCCTTCACCAGCAATCTGTAAGAAAATACCGGGTTCTTGAGTTCTATAGTAACAAGGTATTCAATTAGCCTGTAATTGAAGAATGGAGAACAATATTTGGAATCTACCGGTACTCGTGAATTGCATACTTGTCATAATAGATGTTATGTCTCGTAAGCTTTCAGATTGTCAAGCCAAAACAACCTTTGTTTCAGAATGTATCAACTTGATTATGCTCGGAAACATAATAAATAGAGAAGGTACATTGAAACGACATTGCAACTATTTGTATCAAAAGCTGGTCAGTCATTTTAACGGGTAAACTGTCCTACCTACCTACTTTTTTTACCTAGCCGGTCACGTCGACGGACTAGCATCAAGGTTGACGGACGAGCTTTAAAGCTCGTCCGTCAAGTTAAAAGATGTAGGATCAGTTGTATGCTATGACAGACTAGCTTTAAAACTAGTCCGTCTTGACCGACTAGCTTGAAAGCTAGTCGGTCCATTGACGGACGAGGTTAGGTTTTCAGTGTATAATGTTACATTGACGAAAAGAGAAAATATCGACGATCATCCCATATCAATTCTACTCCACGTGAATGGCATTAAATCTTAACATAAAGACGCGTCCATTATTTGGGGAGGGGAAACGCAACACTGCATTCATGAGTTTAGTCGAAATACAGCTGAGCGGCGCAGAAAATTATACGGCTCCACATAAATGTCAACTATAAACCCGCGCTGACGACGGGAAGCGAAGAGTTGACAACTGCATGCAATTATTACTTAGCGTACAAAAACTCGCCTAAGAAAACTTCCCTGTGGCTGAATGGTATTTGTCCGTCGATCTGTTTGAGCCAATTACTCATGGACATGAAAGAAATAATTGAACTTTTATCATAGTTTTCGTAGGTAGATGCTTCAGACCAGATAAGGGAAAAAGACATTCTGGCAAGCCTATAACACGATTGTGCTGAAGTTGTAATCAGAATCTTTATTTCACATAGATCGATGTTCCAAACGATTATTGATATAAATAGTGATCTTGTCACCTCTTGCGAAGACACCGTCCACATGCGATATGCATGTGATATGCGGAAATATCGACCCATCGAGTAAAGATTCTATTGTGATAATGTTCAAAGTGACAGGACCTTTTCTTAACCAATCGAAATGAATGTACCATCTTTCGAAAGCTGAGAATTCAAGTTTTAAAAAACTGCTTGATCATTAAGCTGTAATATAATTATGCGTTATCCAGGAAGATGATTATGCGGCGTATGAGCTATTTTGAGAGCAAAACTGGCCATATTGTACAGGAATTTGATCTGACTAGGATTTCGAATTGACACAAGTGAAAGGACTTTTTTTTCCCTTTGCAATAAGTTATTCCTATTTTTGAAAAAATCAGACTCTTAGCGTATTTATTCAAGTTGATCATTTCTTTGAAAAGGTAGTTGCTCGCCATAATCAAGAAAACAAAGTGAAAAAACTGTGCAAAATACAAAAAGTCTATGGCCGCGTTCGCTTTGCGTAGAGTGATAGCGCTCTCCTCCTCTTAAGTTTACAACTAGAATTGATATGCCCCCAATAGCCAAAACAAATCGACACCAATGACTGTCTATGCCTACGAAAACTTGATTCATGTAGAACGTTTTTACAGAGGCTGCGGAACCAAAGCTTCATCCCCCCGTAAACGTATACAAAAACGCAAAAACAATTCCTGCCCCCCACGGAAGAAAGAAGTAACTGACATTTTGGGATTTTTTTTTTGTTGCACATATGAATAGCTTAGGCAATGCTTCTTTAACATAAATAAGTCGGTTTTGCCCCCAAAAAATGGAAAGTGACAAAAAATGATTTTTTTTTTCTATTTTTCAAAAAGAAGTAACTACATACTGCCGAGCTGCTCGTCATAAAATTTGCCAGTTTCCCCACGGAAGAAGCAGTAACCTAAACCATGGAAAAAAGCAGTAACTACCAAGCTAGTCTAATCATTTCAGACTCTGTAAGTCCTTCCCGTGCAGTTTATTTTTTATACAGCTTTAAAAAAAAAATCTATCTGTATTTTGTTAAAACTATGAAGAGCAATCATTCCCATAATAAGTGGAACATATAAACAGAGTGTTTAACTGTAAACTTGACTTTGCCCTCAGTTGCGTATGAAAGGAGTTGTAGTAAAAGTCTCATTCTTGAGACTAGCTAAGCTGGCAGACTGCATTTACTATGATTGTGCACAAAGTCATCATGCACACAGCCTATACGTAAAAACATATTAGAACAAATAGTAGACAAAGCAGTACAGGGCATGCTCAGGCATGCGAAAGGGCATAGACCTAGACCAAACAGTAATATACCAATTGGTTGTAGACCAAACGGTAGTAGATCAAACGGTAGAAGACTACATGTAATGATGGTATGGTATAGTAGACAAACGGCCAAATATACCATGTGATTAGTAGACCATTGCTAAAGTAGACTAAATAGCTGGTAGACCAATTGCTTGTAGACCAAATGGCTAGTAGACCAATTGATTTGACCAATGGCTAGTAAACCAATTGCTTTTAGACCAAATGGCTAATAGACCAATTGCTTGTAGACTAAATGGCTGGTAGACCAATTGGCTTGTAGACCAAATGGCTAGTAACATTGATTGTAGACAATCTGTAGACCAATTGCTTTAGACCAAATGGCTAATAGACCAATTGCTTGTAGACTAAATGGCTGGTAGACCAATTGCTTGTAGACTAAATGGCTAGTAATTCAATTGCTTGTAGACCAAATGGCTAGTAGACCAATTGCTAGTAGACCAAATGGCAAGTAGACGTAATGGTTAGTAGACCAAACAGATAGTAGACCAATGGTTGTAGACAAAATTGTAGACCAAACAATCTTCTGCAAGTTATTATCTCCTCACATACAAAATGACCTGGTCATGTACAGTTACTGCTTTTTTCCATGGGGAAACCTACAGGATCAGGGTTATATGTAGTTACTTCTTTTTTCCATGGGGAAACTATCCAAAATCATGAGTCAGTCACCGCAGTAACTACATTTTCCTTAATAACACTTGAAAAATAACAGATTTTTTTTTCCTCGAATGTTATAGTAGATAACGAGGTATGTTGCATAATACTACCACAAAATTATTTTTGAATGTTTCTGCGATATTAAGGGCTCTGCAAAAAACTCAAAAGAAACAAAAAAAGTGATTTTACACAGCTCAGCACATATGTAGTTACTTCTTTCTTCCGTGGGGGGGGGGCAGAATTGTATATCAGCCTGTACAGCCCATCTGCTTAAAAAAAAAACACTCCGCTGCCCCTGTTTTAAAGTCTAGACTAACATTGAAATAGCCAGCGATAACCTTTTTACAAGTTTTAAACCAACTATTTAAAACTAAAATTGTGCACAGTAATGTTTTCATTTGTATTTTTTTTAAAGTTTAAATGAAGGCCCTCACCCAGGCTCATTTTTGCATTGTATATAATTTCTTACAAAAGGAAATGAAGAAGGAGAACCCCAGCGCATTGTATTGACACCAAGGACCTGTCGGGTTACACCTCATCACATTGAATTCTCTTTGGAACACTTCTCAGCAGGATGGCTTGCATTCATTAACGATTGGATCCACATAAGCGGCAAACGAATGTCATTTATGCCATTTCTTCCACGTCGGATGTCACGTTCACGAAAAATGATATTGGAGTTTCGCATGGTCAACAAACCCCAAGGAACGTCTTGGGTAAGTCGGGCATAGGCGTATCCGGTATTCATGTTTTAAAAAGACTTACTTTTAAGAAATAATGACAACGTCTTCGAATATGAATGATAGTATTTCATATTTCCAAAGATTATGGGTCACATCAGTTGAGATCTTCATCTCATATCATATTTTGTCGAAAAATCACAATATTGATATGAAAAGACAAATTCTTTATTTTTTCGATGGCGCAGTATAAAACTAAACTAATATTTCCAAGCATATAAAAAAAAAGTAAATCGGTCACCTATAGATAATTAAATCATTCATTTTACTGTGGAGACAGAAAAAAAAAGAGAAAAATAACAGCGACAGTACATAAATTGTTTAAAACACCCCTTTTTGAGGGTTAAAAAGACTGTAAGAAGCCACATGTGTCTGTATTCATATAATGCATTTTTTCTGCATATAGTTTGTCGATGGGCAATTACCAGTATAAATCCTGAGTTCATATTTTTTTGTGAATTTTAGAGACATCTCCATGACATTAAAAAAAACGCAAGCCATCAACCTGCTAAGGATCATGACGATGAGATGAATGTCAAAGCCACAGATCTGAAAGTCACGTGTCAACTAGGTGAAAACACCATCGTTGAGGAGGTAAGAGCACATAATATGAAGGCCCCCAGCATCTATCAATCCATTTAGAATGAATATGCAATCGTCGTTGTTGTTTTTCGGTTTTGTTACATTTCACGAAATATACAGGACTGCTAAGAATTACAAAAAAAAAAAAAAAAATTCTGAATAATCGTCAATTTAGATAGATAGATAAATGATTTATTGATAAAAATAAAAAACATCAATGCAGCAAAACCGAATTAGAGATGAATTTAAAAAAGTTAAACAAACATAATATTATACAATAATTGTACAGAAGAAATAATTTTAATTACTAAAATGCACATGCATACCATATTACGTTGTAATAACTTGAAGAGTGATTAACTTCATGCAAATGTAGATTCAAATATTATTTTAATACATATTTACAATTTGATTCTATGTTACTATTGGTTTTCCCGGTCAAGTTTAAACTATCTCTCATCAATTATTTGACATTTCTTTCGAGCGCATTCGTCCGTAATGTGATCGTGATTACAAATATGCAATCAAACTCGTTTATGAGTAGCCAAAATCAAACACCATTCAATCCAATTGCAAATTGCGCAGATGAATTTGCTGTTGTGAGCAGTCGCATTCGTCAATGTTCGCTCAAATTCGTCAATTCGTAAAATTCCCGTCTTCTGGTGAATTCAAATTCGTTTTGGGGCTTGCATATACGAAATAACTGTATACAAATAAGGAATGTTAGGTTCGGGTAGGAAAATAATATTTGGGAGGGGACCGCGAAGTGTTTTTGTCAGAGAAGAGGCTGATCATGGGGGAAGGGGGAAGCTGAGCTTGCAAAAAACAAAAAGCAAAACAAAAACCATAAGCTGATTATAATGTCCCCGTTTTTATCAGTATGTATTCAACAACTATATGTCTTCTCAAAAACATAATGTCTACAACAACAAAACATAATGAGTATAAAGCAGAGTAGGGGCTGCAGCCCCAAACCTCACTCATATTCATCAGGAACATGCAATATCCAAAAAATGTGAACATTATACACAATCCTAATTTAGTCTATATTATGTAAATAAACGCGTAAATTGCCATTTGGTCTTAGCCCACTATGACTAATACCCATTTGGTCTCATCAAGCATGGTCTAATTTCATCTCCATTTCACCTCCAACCAGTTCGTCTATTCACCATTTTGTCTAATTTCCAATTTGCATAGGAGGAGGAGGAATATTCGGTTTTGACAGACGTGTATCAATCAGATATGATTATTTACGTCTGGGACCGACCTTTAACGTCACCATCCGAGAGACGTGACTGGGTTTCGAACCATGTCAGTTTTTAGGCTGACCCAGAGAGTTGACAATGAGCGTTACTGCTCGACCAACTCCTGATCCCTATTCGCATAATTTCATTTCGTCTAATATAAACACAACACAAAAAGAAAGTTCCCCCTATTTCAGATATCAATAATTTTTGAACCAGGAGGAATTTGAAAAATCTAATTATATGTCCATGTAGGGAATTTAATTAACTATAATGGGAAAGAATTTTAGGAAAAATCATCAAGTCATGCTTCAGTGAGCAATGGTTGAATGCAAAAATGTCATTTTTTGAAGTTCGCAAGCTTAAAATTGCAACTTTGATTCAATGACAACGGACCCATTTTCAGATTTTAAACATTTTACACGTCAGAATGTATGCAAAACGTGCTTCCCAATATACCGGAACGAAATTTGCGTCAAATTTCACGGTTGAGTGAGCATGCAGCAAAAATTGCCAGAACTGCCATTTTTACTTCCTTGCCATGGTATAATCAATCAAATATGATGGAATTTATGTTTTGGAAGTGTATACAACCAATATCCATTCATTCACGGTTGAATGAACCCATCAAACAACCAAAAAATAGGTCATTTTAGAATTACGAAAATGCATTGCAGTAATTTTATGCACTAGAAAGCATCTCGTAAACATTTTTTGGGTTGTATTTATATTCTTTGGGCACGTGTCAATGATCTTATGGCATTTATTTACAAATTCATGCTTCAGTGAGCACGTGAGACTGGAAAAGCCTTTTTCTCACGTACGGACTAAAATTCAAATTCTTACTTTGATTGAATATAACAATTCTTTTCGGGGAGTACCTTTGATTTTATTTTCATACAAATCCCGATGTTTCACGCCTCAGTGGGCACAAGATACAAGAAAATCATGAAAATGAGAAGAAAGTTTGGGGCTTCGTCATGGTTCAGTGACTTTTCGAATACGTAATTTGAATAAAGATCATGTTAGTTAGAGACGGAAAAAAAAAGAAAAGGGCTTTTCCAGTCTCACGTGCTCACTGAAGCATGAAGTTGTAAATAAATGCCATAGGATCATTGACATGTGCCCAAAGAATATAAGTACAACCCAAAAACTGTTATTGAGATGCTTTCTAGTGCATAAAATTACTGCAATGCATTTTCGTATTTCTAAAATGGCCTATTTTTTGGTTGTTTGATGGGTTCATTCAACCGTGAATGAATGGATATTGGTTGTATACACTTCCAATACTGGAATTCCCTCATATTTGATCAATTATACCATGGCAAAGAAGTAAAAATCGCACTTTGGGCAATTTTTGCTGCATGCTTACTCAACCGTAACATTTGACGCAAATTTTGTTTCCGTATATTGGGAAGCACGTTTTGGATAAATTCTGACATGTAAAATGTTTAAATTCTAAAAAATGGGTCTGTTATCATTGAATCAAAGTTGCATTTTAGGCTTGCGAACTTCAAAAAATGACATTTTTGCATTCAACCATTACTCACTGAAGCATGACTTGATGATTTTTTCTAAAATTCGCTCCCATTGTGGCTAATTAAATTCCCTACATGGACATATAATTAGATTTTCAAATTCCTCCTGGTTCAAAAATTATTGATATCTGAAATAGGGGGAACTTTATTTTTGTGTTGTGTTTATATTTTCTTGGTCTATCACCACTTGATCAATTCTAGTAGGCATAACAAATTGGCAATAGACCAATATTCATTTGGGAATTAAACGAAAAATGCAATTAGACAATTTTGCTATTGGTATTGGACGAATATCTAATTAAACAATATGATCAATAGACCAAATGTCAATTAGATCAAGTATGTATTACATAAAATTCAGATTAGACCAAATAGCTGGTAGACAGGCGCGGCCCCCAGCAAAAAAGAAAGAAAAAAAAAGTAAAAGGGAAAAAAGAGAGAAAAGATGCAAGATCGACAACATTGACCAACTAAACCTTGCCCCTATGAGCGTTACATGGTGACCATGATGACGTTCTTGATGGCCTAATGCCGCAAGAAAGAATAACGAATTGCCCCTTTTTGTTACTAACAGCGCCATTTTTTCTTAGCTACAAATTACACTTTTTATTCAGTTCTATAAAAAAAATTCCCACGAACCTCATTCTATTTTTCGGAATAACGAACCTTTTTTTATTTCGGACTAACGAACCTTTTCTATTTTCGGACTAACGAACCTTTTCAATTTTCGGAATAACGAACCTCATTCTATTTTTCGGAATAACGAACCTTC
>CALNVZ010000008.1:92712-126992 GCA_940671915.1 Paracentrotus lividus
CCCCCCCCCCCCGGCGGACTATCAGACCCGCGGACTAACGGACCCGCGGACTATCGGACCCGCGGACTATCGGACCCGCGGACTAACGGACCCACGGACTACCGGACCCGCGGACTATCGGGCTGTAACTGTCTTGACAGACTAGCATGACGGACGAGGTTAATATGGCTTCACCAGCTTGTCAGAGATTTCAAATCTGAAATATTAGAAGACATTATAAAGATACGATTCAAAACATGCATTTTATCACAAGAATTTGAGCAAAAAAAAAACAAAAACAAAAACAAAAACCAAAACCAAAAAAACCCCCATCTTATTATGATGATATAAATCAAGACAGGAATTAATACAGGAGGCACAATTAGTTAACATTATGGCAATTTTCAAATAATGGGGGGCACGGGGCCCAAAGTCGTGCCTCTAATATAATATTCTTTTCTTTCAGATACAAGTAATCTAAAAGAAAAAAGTGGCGCCTATATTTATTATTAGAGTTAAATTTCAATTTTCATAATTTAATGTGATTGTTACTATCGTTGTAAATAAACACAATTTATAAACTGATTTGGCAAGACATAATTTTTCGCGTTGGTAATTATAGCATTAATCTATGTGAAAAAATAACGCTACCTGTGAATTGAAACATAAGGAATTAAAAAGAGTACTCACACAGTCATGTCACATGAAGGAGATCGCCATTATAATCAAAATCTTAAGCTTTACGGGGGTATATCAAGTGTGCGTCTGTACAGTTTGCTCATGAATTCACATACAGATAATGCAACTAATAGTAATAGTGATGTCCTTTTCGCAATGCGCATGTTATTCAATCAATATTGTACCACCTTCTATTCACTACTGTTGCTTAGCCTGGCATTCACTAGCAATCTATAAGAATAGACGGTTCATGGGGTCTATAGTAACGAAGTATTCAATTAACCTGTAATTAAATAATGGAACAATATTTCTAACCTACTCGTGAATGGCATACTTGTCACGATTGATGTTATTTCGGCTATCGTTTTGCTCTCAGATTGTCAAGCCAAAACAACCTTTATTTCAGAATGTATCAATTTGATTATGCTCGCAAACAGAATAAATAGAGAAGGTACATTAAAACGACATTGCAACTATTTGTATCAAAAGCTAGTCAGTCATTTTAATGGGTAAACTTTGTCGACCCAGCTGCTTTTATTGACCTAGTCGGTCGCATCGACACTCTAGCATCAAGCTTGACGGACGAGCTTTAAAGCTCGTCCGTCAAGTTGGGAGATGTAGATTCAGTTGTATGCTAGTCCGTCTCGACGTGGCAAATTAGAAGAGGACCAAAATTATTTCAGAATTTGGCAGACCCAATATTTTTTTTTTACTACGTCACGCCAGACCGTGCGAGCAAAAAGCTACATCAATTTTTTACACGTCAAGTTTACCCAGCGATTAAGGGGGGGGGGGTCGAGTGGGAGCAGCCCCATACCAAACATTTAGAAAAAAGTTCCTTGATTTGGGGCCTTGGGCCCTTCTCCCTTGGTATTTATATTATTATTATTATTATTTATTATTTTTTTAAATATTTTTTTTGCTTTTTAAGATGCATGATTGATGACAAACCCAAGTAATGTCTTATCCCTACCTCTATGGGTGATGATCTTTTGGCTTGCCGATGGCCCAACATAACGCATGCATGTCTACCACCCCCCCCCTTATTGCTCGACCAACGTGAAGTGAAAAACATGATGTACGTTTTTGGTTTCTGGCGTGACGTATAGGGAAACGTGTGCATGCAAAATCTGACATTTCAATTTGAGCTCCCAATGTAATTCCCCATGTAACCCCCCCCCTTGGGACTTTCGACAGGTTTGCAGTAGCGGATCAAGGCAGGGCACAAGGGACGCACATTGAATATCCTATAAAGCCGCTCATGAGCTGTAAATGTTAAATACCATCATTAATTTAGAGCGTTACATTGCCCGGTATACGAGTGTCCTCTCTTCCCTTTCGAATGTCTTTGTTCTGGCTCCGCACGCAAAACGGAAAAAGGAAAAAGGAAATATTAAACGGCACTATCAGATAATTCGTTTTTCTGTTTTGGAAACGGAAAACCGAAAAAAGGAAATCAGAAGAGGTGTTCAATATTCTGTTTTGTCATTACAAATCAGAATCAGTTTTTGCCCAATATTCCATTTTTGCTTTTCCGTTTCCAAAACAGAAAAACGAATTATCTGATAGTACCTTGATTCTTGACCGACTAGCTTTAAAGCTAGTCGGTCCATTGACGGACGAGGTTAGGTTTTAGTGAGGAGTCATCTCTGAAATTTCCTTTTTTTATCTATCATTTGATATCGTGATGTCGGGTCACGTGTGTGACATTTTAGTGGGTCACGTGTGTGACATATAGCAAACTGTACTAAAAAATGAAATATCATACATATGCAGTAAATGTACATTTTTAGCAATTACTATATCCGCTGTGGTAAAACTTTTATGAACTCAACCCAAAGCAGTCAGTGGAGTGTTTTGGTAGCTGTCAAGACTGGGTGTGGGGCGGGGAGGGAGGGGGCCATGATGCCCCCTATAAGATCCCGGCTGTTGATCGCGCGAGCGCGCAGAAAAATTGCATGCTGGTAGTGTTAATGTAGTGTAGATGTAAACTACAAGAAAGCACTGTTAATTTTCCCAAAATAATATTGATTTATTTTGTATGAATGCTAAGTTATGCATTGCATGAAATCAAACTTTTTTGGTTCTAGTTGACAAACTAAAGCTTTAGTCTGTAAGATAAGGACCAAAAAATGGCCTAGTTGTTCACTTCCGGCAGAAAGTGTGAAATATGGTATGTAGGGGTATTTTGGGGCGATGATTTAAAAAATTGCCGGCCCTAAGCGATCCGACCACTCGAACGGCGGCCATTTTGAAATCCAAAATGGCCGCCGTGAAAGACCATTGAAACTGCCTTACTTAAGTTCTAAATGACATATGGCACTCAAATTTGGTACACAATAATATTTTGACGTCCTGAGTTCAAATATAGCCGGCCCCAATCGATTCGACCACTTAGTCGGCCGCCATCTTGAATTCCAAGATGGCCGCCATGAAAATGAATGACATGTCTAACTTGAGTTATAAATGACATGTGGCACTCAAATTTGGTACACAATTGTATTTTGACATTCTGAGTTCAAATATTGCCGGCCCCAATCGATGTGACCACTCAGTCGGCCGTCATCTTGAATTCCAAGATGGCCGCCATGTAAATCATCGATGTGCCTAACTTGAGTTATAAATGACATATGGCACTCAAATTTGGTACAAAATGGTATTTTGACATTATGAGTTCAAATATCACAGGCACCAATCGATTCGACCACTCAGTCGACCGCCATCTTGAATTCCAAGATGGCCGCCATGAAAATCAACGATATGCCTAACTTGAGTTATAAATGACATATGGCACTCAAATTTGGTACACAATGGTATTTTGACATCCTGAATTCAAATATTGCCAGCTCCAACCGATCCGACCACTCGGTCGGCCGCCATCTTGAATTCCAAAATGGCCGCCATGAAAATCATTGAAAATGGATAAACTGAGTTCTAAATGACAGGTCACACTGCATTTGATATACAATTGTATTTTGAAAACCTGAACTCAAATATTGCCCACTCAGAGCGATCTGACCACACGCGGTGAGCAGCCATGGAAATCATTTAAAATGCCTAACTTTGCACTGAAAATTAAAACACTGATGGTGGTATCTCACTTGCCATGAAAGGAATTTGAGATTTGAGACAGATTTAAGACAAGTTTAACAACTCATATCAGGCTCTACAGATTTTCAATATTGCAATTGCTGCTTTAAATTGGCAGCCAATAATTTCAGAGCCTTTTACCCTCTATAAAATCTTTTTAAAGTTTAAGGGTACTATTTTTTCTCATCCTCATGATTGGTATCCAAGAGAGTAATACACTGATGGGAGATGACGACATATGACTTTTGACCTTTGATACGATAGCATGAAATGTAGTGCGTTACGTATGGGACCAGAAGAATTCAAGTTTTTTAAGAAAAATTTTCAAGTCACAAACTTTCTGAAAGTATTTCCACTGATGTATTGAAGTTTGGTGTGATGAAAGGTCCAACCCTCGAGTTTACTTCTGTAAAGTTTTGAGTCATAATGATTGTCACTTTTTTTGTTAGCCTTCGAGTCGCACAAATGCGCACAAACACCCCGATCAGATCCAGCGGACGGTGTGTACCACACCGAACGTGGGAAGCTCCACTTCTTCCCACTATATATTCTTTGCCGCTATTCAATGTGTTGCTTGTATCTTCGGATCTAGGAGACATAGAAACACAATTTCTATGTCTATACCAATGTTGTCAGTATAGAGGAATACGTTAATGGACAATATAGAGATCATTAGATAACATAAATGTGGTTTCAGAAACATTAAAGAAGGAAAACAATGACTAATTTGCATAACATGGCTGCCATTCAGCATTATTTTGCCTGTATTTCCCGATCTACTAGACTATCAGAAAAACAATTTTTGTGTCGAAATCTATGTTTTCAGGGTAGATGAATACGTTAAGTGACAGTATTGAGATCATTAGATAACATAAATGTGGTTTCAGAAACATTGAAGAAGAAAGACAATGACTAATTTGCATAACATGGCTGGCTTTCAGCATTATTTTGCCTGTATATCCTGATCTAAGACTATTAGAAACACAATTTTTGTGTCGAAATCGATGTTTTCAGGGTAGAGTAATACGTTAATTGACATTATTGAGATCATCATACATAAATTTTGTTTCAGAAACATTGAAGCAGTAGAACAATGACTTATTTGCTTAAAAAGGCCGCTATTCAGCATTTTTTGCCTGCATACCCT
The DNA here is from genome assembly GCA_940671915.1 of Paracentrotus lividus. Lineage (NCBI taxonomy): Eukaryota > Metazoa > Echinodermata > Echinoidea > Camarodonta > Echinidae > Paracentrotus > Paracentrotus lividus. The sequence goes on from CALNVZ010000008.1 coordinate 97,607, forward strand.
GATCTATAGGACTCTTAGAAACACAATTAACGTATTCCTCTACGCTAAAAAAACATAAGTATATAGACACAAAAAAACTGTGTTTCTAATAGTCCTAGATCATGATATATGCTGAAAATAATGCTGAACGGTGGCCATTTTATTCAAATTAGTCATTGCTCCACTGTACTGTTGCATTCTATCTGAAACCAAATTTATGTTATTTAATGATCTCAATTCTGCCAAATAACGTATTCCTCAACCTGTAGGCCTACAGTCACAAAAATTATGTTTCTATGACTTCTAGATCCGAAGATACAGGCAAAACATAGTTTGAATGGCGCTCACCTTTTAAAAATAATTACATGCCAATTAGTAATTGTTCTACTACTTAAATGTTTCTAAAACAACATTTTGTGTTATCAAATTATCTCAATTTTGTCATAATTAACGTATTCCTCTACCCTGATATATAGGTACAGCCACAAAAGTTATGTTTCTATGACTCCTAGATCCGAAGATACAGGCAAAATATTTACTGAATAGCGCTAATTTGCATAATATTATATGCAAATTAGTAATTGTTCTACTACTACTGTTTCTAAAACAACATACTGTCAATTAACGTATTCCTCTACCCTGAAAACATAGATTATGACACAAAAATTGTGTTTCTAATAGTCTTAGATCAGGATATACAGGCAAAATCATGCTGAATGGCAGCCATGTTATGCAAACTAGTCATTGTTTTCCTTCTTCAATGTTTCTGAAATAAAATCACATTTATGTTATCTAGGGATCTCAATAATGTCAATTAACGTATTCATGTACCCTGAAAACATAGGTTTCGATACAAAAATTGTGTTTCTAATAGTCCTAGATCGGGATATACAGGCAAAATAATGCTGTAAGGCAGTCATGTTATGCAAATTACTCATTATTTTCCTTCTTCAATGTTCCCGAAACCACATTTATGTTATCTAATTATCTCAATACTGGCAATTAACGTATTCATCTACCCTGAAAACATAGGTTTCGATACAAAAATTGTGTTTCTAATAGTCCTAGATCGGGATATACAGGCAAAATAATGATGTAAGGCAGCCATGTTATGCAAATTACTCATTATTTTCCTTCTTCAATGTTTCTGAAACCACATTTATGTTATCTAATGATCTCAATACTGTCAATTAACGTATTCATCTACCCTGAAAACATAGATTTCGACACAAAAATTGTGTTTCTAATAGTCCTAGATCGGGATATACAGGCAAAATAATGCTGTAAGGCAGCCATGTTATGCAAATTAGTCATTATTTTCCTTCTTCAATGTTTCTGAAACCACATTTATGTTATCTAATGATCTCAATACTGTCAATTAACGTATTCCTCTACCCTGAAAACAAAGGTTTCGACACAAAAATTGTGTTTTGAATAGTCCTAGATCAGGATTATACAGGCAAAATAATGTTGAATGGCAGCCATGTTGTGCAAATTAGTCATTGGTTTCCATCTTCAATGTTTCTGAAACCACATTGTTATCTAATGATCTCAATACTGTCAAATAACATATTCCTCTACCCTGACAACATAGGTATAGACATAGAAATTATGTTTCTATGTCTCCTAGATCTGGAGATACAGGCAACACATATATTGAATATCGGCCATGTTTGAAAATATGCAAATTAGTCATTGTTCTACTGCTTTAATGTCTCTAAAACAACACATCTGCTATTTAATCATCCAAATGATGTCAATTAACATATTCATCTATCCCGAAAAATTTGGAATAGAAACTGAATTTATGTTTATCCGAGTCTTAGATCCGAATATACGGTTCAAACATTGGCAAATGGCGGCCATTTTGAATTTATGCAAATTAGACATTGTTCCACAGCTTTGATTTTCCTATACTTTTGATATATTATTTTGATTACTATAATAGTTCATTTCTGAAAATTTCGTTTCTATTGCAATGGGTTTCGCCATTTTCCTCTTTATTGTTACTGTACTATACAGTATGTATTGTATAACACGTGTATACACGGATTTTCTCCATAATCGGGTGAATTTTTGGATTTTTCGTATATTACGTTCATAAGTTTAACCTATAATATCTTTTTACAGAAGAAAGGTTTTACTCTAATCTTTTAACAGATCAGAGTACATACCAATGGGCAGATTTTCAAAAAGTAACAACTCTCCGCCTTTTCTAGAGTTTTTAATACATTAAATTAAAAAATATGTTAAAAATTCATTTTTTGGTAAAAAATTGAAAAAATGATGTTTTTAACTACAAAACAGAATTTAGTTAGTTTTTATTTTCATTCAAATTAGCATTGTTTTAAAGGAAATTTAATACTCTTTCATATGAGACCCAACTCAGTGAGTTTAGAGAATTATTTCTATTTTTTTCTTCAAAATAATATTTTATGTAAAAAGGGCGGCCTTTTTTGTAAAAGGGGCTGTAGAAAAAAGTGATGCCACAATTTGAGACTACTACCTACCTAGCAGTGATCTAGGGGGTCCATACTACCTGCCTATGGTGACAAACCTTTTCCGAGGTGTGGGTTGAACGAACTCATTTTTTCCACGTCCTTGCTCCTGGTCTATAGGAAGGGCATCGTTGTCATCTTTGGGGTTCAACATAATTATTCAAACAAGCACTGATAAGCCGGATGTGTTTGATCCAAAGGTCACCAATCGTACACATGAGAGATCAGATACCCTCATTTTATTGCATGTACTGCTACCTCAAGAGCACCAGGGAACATAGACATTGATATTCATTCACAACCTAAACTGCCACCAGTACATGGGAATGAAAGGGAGTTATCTGTTTGGAGCTTCCTGTACCACTGACAGTCATAAGATTGCTCAAATTCTCCTGCTGCAAGGAATTCAAAAGCTATTGTTACAGCAAAAAAAAAAAATATCAAAAAACAAAAAAAAAACAAAACAAAAAAACAAAAAAGAAACAAACAATAATCTCTGCCGTGTACACCCATATACAGGTGCTGTGACAGTGAAAACACACACAATCAAAATAAAAATGTGAATAGCTCAGAAGACGTTGGCTAGGTGCCTATAAAATTATAGTAAATAGTGTTAGAAAAATATGCGCCGTCATTGCATAGATCAGTACCACGTGACCTACCTTCAATTTGTTTTATTGTACATCTGTACAATATAACTTTCAGTTTTTGTAGGGTAAAGCCCATGTTAAATGAATGGGGAGAGTATCGATTCTATCAATTGTATTGTTGCGCCGGCGCGTAATAACAGTAAAATGGTGCGCATAAAAGTTATTAACAATGGATCCGCGGAGCAACAGAATACGTCAAAATGGCTAAATAAGCACCATAAATTTGGCAAAGATAAAACCAGATTAGGAAAGGTCAATTATCTAGGGGTCTATTTACTATTATATAAATAGTGCATGCTCTACAATGCAACATACTAGATTATGTGCACGACAAATACTAAATTATCCCGAGGGCACATTTATTTCACCGAGGCCGTAGGCCGAGTTGAAACAGATGTGCACGAGGGATAATTTAGTATTTGGAGTTCACATAGTCAGTAATGTTGCATTAATAGATGCATGCACTATTTATTATAGTAAATAGACCCCTAGTTCTTTGACCTTGCCTAATCTGGTTTTATCTTTGCCAATGTTTGCCAAACTTTTGGTGCTAATTAAGCTATTGTGACGTATATTGTTGCTCCGCGTATCTATTGTTGTGCGCACCATTTTACTGTTATTACGCGCTAGCGCAACAAGGCAGTCGATTTCACCATTCATTTTAACACAGGTAAAAACCGTTCAACATAACAAAAAAACGTTCAACATACCAGAATGTTGAACGACACGTGACACCCTTTCAACCAATCACAGCTCGTAAAATACTACTACTATTTACTATAAAAAACTGTGGCAAATAATGTTTGGTTATAAACATTGCAGGTCAGTAAATATATTTTGGTGGTCATTTTGTGTTTGACATCGCAAATTTATTAGTTATTGTAATTATTTTTTTTTTAATGTAGATTTTTAGGATTGACAGGTTGAGAGCGCATCAAGCTTTGTTTACGCTGTATTCCTTTATTATAATGTCTTGTATTGAATATTACTATGTAACATGCATTTCATCAATTGTTATTGCATTATGGGAACCAATCATGGAAACCAATAAATCAAATCACAATGCATGTAACATAGTTTACCAGTCAAAGGTTTGACCATATGCTATGCTTTCCATGGCAGTCATTTTTCGACAGGCTTGATTTGAAATATTTGTTGTTGTTTTTGTTGAAATATTATGCTCTGGCAGCCACCTTGAATTTCCAAATGGCTGCCAATTCGATTGATCTCCCACTAAAGATAGCTTTCATCTTTGAAAGAATGTATGAACTAATAAAATGTTTATAGGGCCTATTCACAGACATTTTAAACTCTCAGGTGTTTGTAAACTGAGATATGAGAAATATACATGTAGGACTAGCTTCAGCGATTCGGCACATCAGAATAAAAAATAATTTCAGAAAAATGTGTAACATAATTTTTTGTCAAGATAATAATGATTTTACCCGTAATTCGAAACACTTACAATGTTAACAACATGAGATGTAGGACAAACTACATTTTTATATGGTGGCACGTACATGAAGGATGGTATGCTGGCGGCAATTTTAATTTTGAAATGGCTGCCAATTATATTTACCCACCATTATGGGTAGCATATTTTTTATTCAAGCATGTTGATATTCTTGCAACTTTTAACTTTCTAATATGCTTGAAACCTGAAACACAAGTAAAAATAGGTTAGCTATGGCTGCCATATTGAATTTCAAGACGGCACCCTATAACATTATCGGGAAATGATGCATTATAATGTCAGATATCATATGCATGCATTATGAACCAACATTAACGTTGATATTTTTGCAATTTTTTTTACCTTCTAACATGCTTGGAACTTGAGATACAAGTAAAATAGGTTAGCTGTGGCGGCCATTTTGAATTTTAAGATGGCACCCTAACAATCTCGGAAACGATGTATTATAATGTCAGATATCATAAGCATGGATTATGAACCGATTTTGAACCTTCTATCAGGTTTGCAATTTCAATACAGTTTCCTATGGCGGCCATTTTGAAATCCGAAATGGCGACCCAGGACAAACATGTAGTTGAAAAATGGCACCAAAGTCTTTTTGGTACAGCACCCCCAAATTGACAAAGTTGGCCAATATTCATCAATTTCTGCGCGTTTTATCCATAACCATGATAACAAAGTAGTCTCATGGATAGTAGTCACGTTTCGCGTCTTTCATTTCTTTCCATGAACTATTTCAAATATAAATTGGAACCAATAACTTTCCACAAATTAACGTTTTTATCACGTTCAATTACAGAATATAGGGGTAAAACATATCCGGAAAACCAATCATATTGTCTACTTTGTCTTGGATTTTACCGGGAAACCAGATGACTTACCTGTGAGGCTGAAAGTGATGCAGTCAAATTCAGGAATGGAGATCAAGTTTAGAACATTTTTTCTTGGTGAGTTTAAATAACCCATTTAGGTGGTCTGTCTGTGACGGATCACTTCTTAATTTCATCAGAATTTTCTTATCTATTTTTATAGCCTAACCTCACATAAAACCCTATTGCAACCCTATACCCTAAATATATGGAGCAAATCTCGTGTCACCGTAATCTCTATTGGGGAGGTCTTTTTGTTGAAATTTTAATCTGCATTCCCACTTTTCACATGGTGCAGTAAAATTGTCAACTTTTCCAATTCAGCGCACACACAGTCGCCTCAATAATATTGACGGGTGACTTCTACACGGCCCACCGTGTTGAAGGTTTAGCAAGTTAACTAGTTAGGGTCACCCTGTAAAAATACTACAAGGCGAAATCCGAATTAACTTTCAGTTTTGTCAATGAAATTTATTCCCCTATCACATATATATTTTATTCCCACCAATTGGTTTCTGCACCACCACATTTGTGAACAAACTCACAATCTGTTTTGGTGATTTTTTGCATGTAAAGTGAATCACAAAACAGTCCGTGATATTACGTTACGACATTGGTACACTTAATCAGGCCTAGAATAAAAACTACTTGACCCACTATTGATGAACTCACATGTCAATCAAGATTATGAAATAACCTTTCTAAATATATATATCTCATTTCCATACTTCTCTAGAAAAATTGTGCCTGGGCCGTTTGAAAAAAAAAATCGCAAGAAAAACGCCCGAACGAAGCGAATTTGCAGAGTGCCGTAAATAAAGAAAGTTTAATCAAACTCTTTTGTTTGTTAAGCGTTTTCTGGTTAAAGGAGTATCTTGAACCTAGGCGAATAAAGTGAATTTTTAGCTAACTTTTCAAATGAACGGAGTAGAAAAACGAAAATATCTTTTGTCCTCCATTGGCGAATAAAGCGAATTTGTCGGTTTCTTCTGGGTTAATAATGATAATAATATACCACTTTTATAAAGCGCATATCACTACATGTAAGTCCCCATGCACTTTACGAAAATTAAAAATAGAATGAAAAATAACAAAAATAGACATAGAAATTCAGTTTCAGTTCGAGTTCAGTTCGATTTTTTATTCTTTCTCAATCAATAAAAACAATTACAATAATGATATAACATATACAATGTAAAACTTTTAACTGTTTACATATATACAAAAGAAAAAGAAGGGAAACTACAAAAAAGTTCAGTGAACTTGTTGGGCGTAGATCCCGAACATAATATACTAAAAACAGTTTGTCAATACGAAACAACACACAGCATTTCATACAGGCAGACACGCATCAGCAGGCACACGGGGGGGGGGGGGGGGGGGGGGTAATGGTATACAACAGTTACGATACATTTACATCAGAATATGCATCAATAAATATTTTTTTTCAATTTAGATTTAAAAGCAGTGAGAGTAGAGGAACTTCTGATATCGTTTTGGGGGCAACGGGAAGACATTTTTGAGAGGATCGTAAGTTCCTGCTGGGCCTATAAACCGTAATGAGTTCTGATAGATACTTCGGGGCCATATTATTGAGGAACTTATATACCAAAACTAAAATCTTAAATTCTATACCAGCTTTGACTGGTAACTAATGGAGACGTTTTAGAACAGGGGAAATGTGATCATAAGCTTTGGCACCAGTCACTAACCGGGCAGCAGAGTTCTCTATTCTTTGAATTCGATTTAGTTAGGTATCTGGTAACATGTATAAGGGGCTGTTACAGTAATCAATATGGCAAGATATGAAAGCATGTACCAGTTTTACAGTCATTCCCACATCTAAGTATTGTCTAATTTTACCGATCTTGTATAACGATAATGACGCTGACGGACAAATTTTACTTATGTGATTTACCATTAACAGATTTTGATCAAAGGTGACCCCTAAATTACGTATACGATCAGTTGTATCCAATTCATGATTACTGAAGGAAATTTCCAAGTTAGCTCTTTGTCTATAACGAGAGGACACATGAATAACTTCAGTTTTATTTTCATTCAGACATAATACATCTTTCCCTTCAAAGACAACATATATTTGAATGCCGTCAGCATAGACCATTCGGGATACTCCATGGTTAGCAATTACATTCTCCAAAGGGGCAACATAAAGAGAGAATGCCAGTGGACCAAACACAGATCCTTGGGGCACACCCTCGTGTGGATATGTTTTGACAGATTTGGATTCGTTTGGATTTTTTTATTCGCCTGAATTTTTCTCTTAAAATAAGTCGCAAAGAAATTTTGAACATGTTCAAAATTTCCTTGCGAATTGTAATTTTTTGTCGAAGGTTGAAAACGCATACTCTGTTTGTAAAACAAACAGTGGTGGCCAAAATTATTAGCACACCAATCATATCTAATGGAATTTAGTTGTATTCATTCAGTTGACCATTTAAATACCTATAAAATGGTTGGAATGTCTCCGAATGTCACCATTATGCTTTAAAAATCAAATAACATAGCCATGCGTTGGGAACTCGCCCAAAAGTCGCCCTTTTTTATGTTGCGCCACCAATTGTAAAATCTAAAAATATTGCCCCTTTCAGGATCAAAGTGTCATAACGTTAAACATTTTAAGCCTATCCCTACAAAAGCATATATATTCTGAAAGTAAATTTCCTGAAGATGTAAAAAATGGCATTCATAGTAACGCAGGAAGAAGCTGTAACATTTTATGTTGGGATGTTTTAATTATTTTTGAAGGGCCCCCAATTTTTAGTTCAGAGCCCCTATTAAGTCCCCCTTTTCAATGACCCTTAATTTTTCACCATATTTTAATTGCTCATGAATATATGCATTTATAAATAGATTTCTTCACTTTCATGAAGAATAACCTTGATCTTAAATTGGTAGGGTTATTTTGGTTATCTCAGGACTAGGGGATTGGCCATTCGAATCCCTCCTCATGAGACCAAATTTTCTGAAACTTGGCATGTGTTTGGGGCATGTAAGAATGAATAAGACTGCAAAGTTTGACACGTCTAGCTTAAACACCTTTTGAGCTACTGGCATACGTAATTGGCATTTCACGTTTTTGCATTTGTATTACATGTTTAATACACATGTCTGTGGGAAACTGAAAGAGCATAGCGCAACAATTTTTAAAGCTGCGCATTACCTGATGGTCAAAACTATATAAATTTGGTATCACAAGATGCATAAGACTCTACGCTATAGAGTCATGAAAGCTGTCGGCACCAACAAGTTATTCTTAAACTTACTTCGGCAAATGTACGAGGGTACTTGAGAATCACATAGACTTTGTGTAGCTTTGGGTGTCCTAATAATTTTGGCCACCACTGTATATACAGTTTGTGTCAAATAAAATGGTACAAGTGGAAAACATTTTTTATAGTATGAAGTTTAATCACAGCCTGCTATTGTTTGGTATTTTCATAAAGCAGGAAGATCAGACTTTCACCTGCAATTTTTTCATCACGTTTGGTGGTGTAATTTTTGAAATATGACTAGTTTTCTACAATTAAGAAAAATCCATTTTTCGCACGCCGTCCTATGCCTTTGTGTAGAGGTTTCGCATAATGGCCATGAAGTGCTCAATTTCGATTTGTTCCTCATCGCACAAAAATTCGCATAACTTTTGTTTTATGAAAGCAAATTATACAGAACAAAGCGCATCCGTCACCACATATACACATTATCTGAAAATACTTCACACCTAAATAATTTTTTTCTGACTGTACCATTTTTATTGACACAGACTGTATATATCATGTATACAGCGGTGGCAAGGACCTGGATAAAATGAGTTCGTTCAACCCACACCACATAAAAGGTTTGCCACCATAGGGGGTAGTATGGACCCCATAGATCAATGCGAGGTAGGTAGTAGTCTCAAATTGTGGTATCACTATTTTTTTTCTACAGCCCCTTTAAAAAAAAAGGCCGCCCTTTTTACCAAAAAATAGTTTTTTCAAGAAAAGGAATATAAATAATTCTCTAAACTCAATGAGTTGGGTCTAATATGAAAGAGTATTAAATTTCCTTTACAACAATGCTAATTTAAATGAAAATTAAAACTAACTAAATTCTGTTTTGTAGTTAAAAACATCATTTTTTTCATTTTTTTCCAAAAAAGATTTTTTTTACATAATTTTTAATTTAATGTATTAAATTTTCAAAAAGAGCTGAGAATTGTTACTTTCTGAAAATATGCCCATTGGTATGTCCTAAGATCTGTAAAAAGATTGGAGTAAAACCTTTTTTCTGTAAAAAGCTATTATAGGCTAAACCTATGAACGTAATATACGAAAATTAAAAAATTTCGCCAGATTATGGAGAAAATCCGTATACACGTGTTATACAGTACATACTGTATAGTAAAGTAACAAAAGAGGGGGAAATGGCGAAACCCATTGCAACAGAAACGAAATTTCCAGAAATGAACTATTATAATCAAAATAATATATCAAAAGTATAGGAAAATCGAAGCTGTCGAACAATGTCTCATTTGCATATATTCAAAATGGCCGCGATTTGCCAATGTTTGAACTGGATATTTTGATCTCAGGCTCGAACATGAATTCAGTTTCTACTCTAGCCTCTTGTCGAGGCCCTGTTGGCTTTATCGTCGTTTGCCGAATGATGCCGAGCGAAGCGAGGCGAAAACCCGAACTCGCGAAGCGAGTCTGGCTTGTTGAGCGGAGCGAAACAAGGCCTCTTGACACCTAACCTGAATTTCACCGACTTTCTCTTGTCTTTTATTGTTTTGACGAATATTCCGACCCAAAATTGGTCGGTGAAAAATCATCCAATGAGCGCGTGCTATAATGACGTAATGTTGGATATTCATGAGGCCGGGCGAGACTGATGTCTCAATTGCGGCCCATGGATTCTCCGCGATGAGAGACGACAAAAGTGTTAAGAACATTGAAAATGCTTCATGAATCTTAAATATTGACCAATTCAATTATTTGTAGGTTAATGCAATAAAATCTGCAATGAAATGATACGTTTTGTTTGCAAATCTATCAACAGGTTATGGTCAATTGAAATCCTTTATTTGCTTCCAGTGAGCAAGGATTTTAGAAGTTGCTGCTTCGACGGGCGTGCGAACCTACTCTACACCCTTCTCCCGCTGAGTCTCCGGGCAGCGCAGGGCAGTGACGATGGGTTCGGTCGTACAGGTTGCATTTAGCTGCATGCTGTGCACTACTGCAGTGTCTGTGGCAGGCGGTTGCGTCTATTCATGATCAGGGGGTGTTAATACCCGCTGGTTGAGTGTTGAAACTTATTATGCACACCTTTTATTCGTTAGATTATCACGACTCAATTTTTTGGGGAAATTGTACATATATCACTTACGTATCTGTTATGAAGTTAACACCAGCTATGTCAAAGAGTGAATTATGAATGCATTTTCATCGAGCTAAGTTCTTCAATGTATATGTTGATAGAATTCCCTCCAAATAGTTGACTATTCTAAAATCCTGGGCGAATTACGAATACATTTGTTCACTAGGTCAGACATGTATACATATTCATTAGGAAGTCGTATCTTATGAATATATAATTCAACACAGAAGTCAAGAGGCCTTGCTTCGCTGCTCGTTTCGGGAGTTCGGGTTTTCTCCTCACTTCGTGCGACATCATTCGGCAAACGACGACCAGCCAACAGGGCCTCGACAAGAGGCTATTTCTACTCCAATGTTTTCAGGATAGATGAATATGTCAATTGACATCATTTGGATAATTTAATAACATATGTTGTTTTAGAGACATTAAAGCAGTGGAACAATGACTAATTTGCATATTTTCTAAAAAAGGGCCGCTATTCAATATATGTGTTAATTGCCTGTATTTTCGGATCTAGGAGACATAGAAACATATTTCTGTGTCTATACCAATGTTGTCATGGTAGAGGAATACGTTAGTGGACAGTATTGAGGTCATTAGATAACATAAATGTGGTTTTTAGAAACATTGATGAAGGAAAACAATGACTAATTTGCATAACATGGCTGCCATTCAGCATTATTTTGCCTGTTTATCGTGATCTAGAACTATTAGAAACACAATTTTTGTGTCGAAACCTACGTTTTCAGGCTAGAGGGATACGTTATTTTACAGTATTAACATCATTAGATAACATAAATGTTGTCTCAGAAACATTGAAGCAGTAGAAAAATGACTTATTTGCATAAAAGGGCCGCCATTCAGCATTTTTTTTTGCCTGTATACCCATATCTATAGGACTATTAGAAACACAATTAACGTATACGTCTACCCTAAAAACATAAGTATATAGACACAAAAAATGTGTTTCTAATAGTCCTAGATCATGATATATGCTGGAAATAATGCTGAACGGTGGCCATTTTATGCAAACTAGTCATTGTTCTACTGTTGCATTCTATCTAAAACCACATTTATGTTATCTGATGATCTCAATTCTGCCAATTAACGTATTCCTCTACCCTGACAACATAGGTACAGTCACAAAAATTATGTTTCTATTACTCCTAGATCCGAAGATAAAGGCAAAATATAATTGAATAGCGCTCACTTTTTTTTTTAAATTTATGCAAATTATTATTGTTCTACTACTTTAATGTTTCAAAAACAACATTTGTGTTACCAAATTATCTCAATTCTATCAATTAACGTATTCCTCTACCCTGACAACATAGGTACAGACACAAAAGTTATGTTTCTATGACTCCTAGATCCGAAGATATACAGGCAAAACATTTATTGAATAGTGCTAATTTGCATATATTATATGCAAATTAGTCATTGTTCTACTACTTTAATGTTTCTAAAACAACATTTGTGTAATCTTATCATCTCAATACTGTCAATTTACGTATTCCTCTACCCTGAAATCATAGTAATGCGGCGGTCACAACTCGCCGTACCTTCGACGTGCAACTCCCTACGACGGATTTCGTAGAAAAATCGTGCAGCGCAGGTACCTCAGAGGCACGTGGCATGTACGACGTGCAGGAAGTTTTTTTCCCAATACCCTTACTACAGAAACTCAAGAATCGCAGAAATTGACCAACGATCTGTGCATGCATAATACATGCGACGCAGGCTACGTTGATGGCACGTACCCCGTAGCCTACGACGAGTTGTGACCGCCGCATTATATACTGAGTGAGTCAAAAAAAAACTTTACACCTAGAAAAATGTCAATAAAAAGAAAACCAATTTATAAACCCCAAATTATTTTACATATTCTGAAAGAGTAATTCCTCCCGCATCTTCTGGTACCATTGTTGTGTGGTATTTCTTTACGCTTGGATGAACACGACGCATTGTTTGCGAACATGTCAATTTTGAATTGTGCCAGAATGGAAGTAAAATCAAAACAACAAAAAGCTAGAAAAAAGCAAGTTCATCCTGATTAAAATAGCATAACTTTTTAACGAAAATGTCTTCCGCTTAATAACTTGGCAGGGATGTTGGTACACATAATGAATACATTTTGTATGAAAATGAGATAGATTTGTAGAGTCAGGCATGAGTGAGCACACGTCAAAGACAAAATAATCACTTTTCAAAAGTATTAGGAGGCCTTTTTAGGTCTGTCAGTGGCAATTTGCTCTTTAATGTGTACTCTTTCGTGCATTACTTCACGAGTCAATCTAATTTTCATACAAAATGTAGTCAATATGTGTAACAATACCCCTGCCAAGTTATTAAGCGGAAGACATTTTCGTTAAAAAGTTATGCTATTTTAATCAGGATAAAGTTGTCTTTCTCTAGCTTTTTGTTGTTTTGATTTTACTTAGATTCTGGCACAATTCGAAATTGGCATGTTCGCAAACAATGCGTCGTGTTCATCCAAGCGTAAAGAATACCACACAAAAATGGTACCAGAAGATGCGGGAGGAGTTACTCTTTCAGAATATGTAAAATAGTTTGGGGTTTATAAATTGGTTTTCGTTTTATTGTCATTTTTCTAGGTTTAAAGTTTTTTTTGACTCACTCGGTATAGACACAGAAATTGTGTTTCTACTAGTCCTTCCTAGATCAGGATATGGGCAAAATAATGCTGAATGGCTGCCATGTTATGCAAATTATTCCTTGTTTTCCTTCTTCAATGTTACTGAAATCACATGTATGTTATCTAATGATCTCAATAATGTCAATTAACGTATTCCTCTACCCTGAAAACATACGTTTCGACACAAAAATTATGTTTCTATTAGTCCTAGATCAGGATATACAGGCAAAATAATGCCGAATGGCAGCCATGAATGCAAATTATTCCTTGTTTTCCTTCTTCAATGTTACTGAAATCAGATTTATGTTATCTAATGATCTCAATAATGTCAATTAACGTATTCCTCTACCCTGAAAACATACGTTTCGACACAAAAATTATGTTTCTATTAGTCCTAGATCAGGATATACAGGCAAAATAATGCTGAATGGCAGGCATCTTATGCAAATTATTAATTCTTTTCCTTCTTGAATGTTTCTGAAACCGCATTTATGTTATCTAATGATCTCAATAATGTCAATTAACGTATTCCTCTACCCTGAAAACAAAGGTTTCGACACAAAAATTGTGTTTTGAATAGTCCTAGATCAGGATTATACAGGCAAAATAATGTTGAATGGCAGCCATGTTGTGCAAATTAGTCATTGGTTTCCATCTTCAATGTTTCTGAAACCACATTGTTATCTAATGATCTCAATACTGTCAAATAACATATTCCTCTACCCTGACAACATAGGTATAGACATAGAAATTATGTTTCTATGTCTCCTAGATCTGGAGATACAGGCAACACATATATTGAATATCGGCCATGTTTGAAAATATGCAAATTAGTCATTGTTCTACTGCTTTAATGTCTCTAAAACAACACATCTGCTATTTAATCATCCAAATGATGTCAATTAACATATTCATCTATCCCGAAAAATTTGGAATAGAAACTGAATTTATGTTTATCCGAGTCTTAGATCCGAATATACGGTTCAAACATTGGCAAATGGCGGCCATTTTGAATTTATGCAAATTAGACATTGTTCCACAGCTTTGATTTTCCTATACTTTTGATATATTATTTTGATTACTATAATAGTTCATTTCTGAAAATTTCGTTTCTGTTGCAATGGGTTTCGCCATTTCCCCCTCTTTTGTTACTTTACTATACAGTATGTACTGTATAACACAATGTCATGTATATGCGGATTTTCTCCATAATCGGGCAAAATTTTCGACTTTTCGTATATAACGTTCATAGGTTTAGCCTATAATAGCTTTTTACAGAAAAAATTTTTTACTCCAGTCTTTTAACAGATCTTAGGACATACCAATGGGCATATTTTCAGAAAGTAACAACTCTCAGCTCTTTTTAAAAATTTTAATACATTAAATTAAAAAAATATGTAAAAAATTCATTTTTGGAAAAAAAAATTGAAAAAATGATGTTTTTAACTACAAAACAGAATTTAGTTAGTTTTAATTTTCATTCAAATTAGCATTGCTGTAAAGGAAATTTAATACTCTTTCATATGAGATCCAACTCATTTAGTTTAGAGAATTATTTCTATTCCTTTTCTTGAATAAACTATTTTTTGTGAAAATGGCGGCCTTTTTTTTAAAGGGGCTGTAGAAAAAAAGTGATACCACAATTTGAGACTACTACCTACCTCGCAGTGATCTATGGGGTCCATACTACTCCCCTATGGTGGCAAACCTTTTATGTGGTGTGGGTTGAACGAACTCCTTAAATAAGGCCCCTATGGGATTTTGCTCCCGGTCTAGAAAACCCGAAGCCACACAACGTCTATGGGATTCGTAATGCTCTAGTACATTTAATTTCTTGGTGCCGACTGCTTTTATGACTTTATAGCATTAAGTCTTATGCATCTCGTGATACCAAATTTATATAGTTTCGACCATCAGGTAAGGCGCAGCATTAAAAATCGTTGCGCTATGCGCTTTCAGTTTCCCCATAGGACCGTGTATTAACCCTAATTGGACTGAGCGGGGGGGGGGGGGGGGGGGGGGGGGGGGGGGGGGTGGCTAAAAGGCCCCCTTGACATTTTTTGCGATAAATTTTTAACACGAGAAGCTGTGGCCGCGATTTTTTATGATAGTCTAGCCGCCATCTCGATGTACCTTGTTTTGGCGTCTATAGTTTTTTTTTCAACGGATTATGATTGCCTAAACCTTCAATATGAAGAAACCGATTGCTGACACTCTGTCAGCATTGAGCATTTTGAGATATGTGACGTCATAAAAAATGGCCGCCAAAATACAGAATTTTCCTCTAAAAATGTGTAAAACTTCACTTTTAGTCAGCTAATTAATGTCTGAATGTCTCTGGAAACTTTACTAAATATTGTTTTATTATATCACATGACATAAATGTCAAGATAATTTGTATATTTCTTTATAGCGCCCTTTATTTTTAAATTAAAAACATGTGTGCTACTCAAATGATAGGTCTCATTTTCTTCCAATTTAGGGCAGATTGTGTTGCCTAAACCAGCCAAATTCAATCTCTCTGTAAGCTCTCCCTATAAACCTCCCACTCAGACTTTTAACCTCTCCCATGAAGTATCTGGAGACCACATCAATTTGGCTATTGAAGACTTCAACAGCCATCATGTTACATTGGAATATAGAGAAACCAATGGAGACGGCGAACTCGTCGAAAACTGGGCAGATGCAAGTGATGCAAGCTCCCCTCTTCCTTCCTCAGCGAACGATGGAGACGCAGATACAAACCTGACCGGGTGTCAACATTGCCAACCAATCTGAGAAACCAATTCCGCACATCGAGCATCAACCAATCGGGCCTATATTAAAGTGAACGGAGCTATCACACCTCACACAGTTCTCTTCCGATGCCGTTTCCACTTAAAGAAGGCAGCGTGGAAACAGTTTGCATTAGATCTGGATGATGACATTCAAGAACTTCCGTCCATTCTGTGTAACTATGACACCTTTGTAGAGATGATCAAGAAGTCCTAAAGACAAAGCATCCCACGAAGCTACAGCACAAGCTATACACCAGGCTTGTCTGATGACTCCATGGTGCTTTACTATGAGTATGTAAAACGCTTGCAGAGTGACGCAATGGAATGTGGTGAGAACCTCACTACAGTCATTATGGAAAGTAGACAGAGAAAATGGCAAAAGAATTGATCTAGTCAACGGATATGACCCTCGAAAACAAATCGGATTCTGGGAAATGACTAGGGCCTACACCAAAACTTAACCAAGACCACAAGTCACTGCTGACCAGGTCGCCCACCAGCTCCTTGTGACCAGTCAGGGAAACCTTGATCACTGTTCTAGGAGAGCGAAGCTTCCCCAAGATGCTAAAGAATGCTTCGAAGAGCCCTCAGAACTGACAAGACCTGTCAGTATGAAAAACCTGTGTGATGGTATCAAGACCATGAAGAACAACAATGCTGCAGGTCTAGATGACATCCTCTGCGAACAGATCAATTACCTTGGACATGTTGCGCGTCAGTGGCTGCTTTACATGCTAAATTGCATGAGTACCACTACATTCTCGAAGCTATTGAAGAAATTAAGAGTCGCTGTCCTGCTTAAACCGGGCAAAGCTCCAGCCTTATCTAGAGCTACATGCCCATCTCTCTAGTTTGTCATACATGTACATTCAACTCTTTGAAAGACTCATACTTACTACAATCGTATTGTCCCCATTGATGATGACCTCCTCATCCCTGAACACTAAAAGACAGGTTTCCGACCAGGAAAATCCTGTACTAGCCAGCTCCTGAATCTCACACAGCACACCGAGGATGGGTTTGAGGAAGAGTTTATTACCGGAATAACTTTTGTTGACCTCACAGCAGCTAATGGCACTGTAAACCATAAGATTCTCACCCGTAAATTCTTTGAGATGACAAACGATGTGAAGCTGTCCAAGCTACTCCTGAACCTGATATTAAATAGACGGTTCTACCTGGTTTCACCATGTCGTCCTTAAAGTTAAGAACGATTTTACGAGCGACGGGATAATGTTCTTGGGTGCTGTACTAATCACCTGCTAAACTATTTAGCACATGAACTGATCACCAGTCGTTTATAAAGTTGTTTGTAACTTAACAACGAATCGGTGAAAAACCAGCCTTGATTGCCAACGCAGCAGATGGCGCAGGTTGAAAATGGTCTCCCATAGGTCAGTGTCATTGCCTCTCTGCTCTTCAATGTGTATACCAATAACCAACCAATACACCCCAATAAAGTTTCTTGTATGTTGACGATTTCTGCATTGCCTCACAGGAACATTTCTTTGGAGACAAAACAGGAGGTGGTCTCCATCCCATCATAGTTTCCTCCATTCTACAGTAGGCCTATCCCTTGATAGATCTGCCCGCAAACTTAGGCTGACCCTGTGGACCAACCATCGCAACCAGAGCAGACCATGGAACACCTGCTGTTATGCCCCCACCTAATTTTACCATGTACCCTTGAAGACCTGGAAGGGTTTAACCCCAAAGCGAAGTCCTATGTCCAACACTGATCTGGTGTAATATAGTGTTATATGATGTAGTGACCCCAGAATCCAGAGGCATGCAGTGCATTATCAAAAGTTGAAGCTTTTTAGATAGAAAAAAAGTTAAAATTAGCCATATGTTGAAAACATAATAAATGTTCCCAACTGAGCCCTTCCCCTGAAAATGCAACCAAAAAATAATCATCTGAAAAGTCTACCTCTACTAAGAGATTTGCACTGGTTACCTGTCTCGAAGAGAATTTTGTTTAAAGTAGCATTGGTTGTATGTAAGTCTATTCATAATTCGTCTCCTCAATACATTTCAAACATGTTCACACAGTCAAATTACTCTTTACGATCTCGAACACACCCCCTTATTTTGAAAATTCCAAAGATCAATTCCAAAAAAATGTGAACAAACTAATAGTTTTGCAGATCCCAAATTTGGAATGGCCTTTCTCTTGAAATTGGTTCTTGTACAACAGTTCAAACATTTAAGAACAAATTGAAGACATATTTGTTCTCCCTCTGATCTGTATATACTAACTTGGAGAGCAAGTCACTTTTCTTGACTGTTGTGTTTTGGTTTTGGTTTATTATGTGAAGCGCCTTGAACAAATTTATTTTGAAGGGCGCTATATAAGAATATGTTATTATTATTATTATTATTATTATTGTTATTGTTATTATTGTTATTATTATTATTACTATTATTATTATTATTTACCTTTACAGGCTTGTTCTTTATTTCATTAACAGGATAGTGCATAAATTCTCGAGAATTATCATCCCTCATTTTAAAGGTCGAAAAGAACCAATTAATGTTTTAATTTGTTGCACATTGAATATTATTCATATAACACCATTTAAATAAAACCTATCATTGGAACAAAAACTTGAGCCATTAAAACAATCCTCGCTGCTTTAATGAAAAATATTTCAAGTAGGCTTATCCCTTCTTGACTGGTATTTATATTTTTCAAAGAAAAAAATGGGGGGGGGGGGGTTGAAACCTATTATTTCGGGAGCACATATATTTCATGAAAACTAATACTTCAAAATTGAGGGCGCTATGGACAATATGCAAATTAGCATGTAATGTATGGTCATGTGACCTAACAAAACAATATTTAGAAATGGTCTAAGAGATATTAAGTCATTTAGCTCCCTAATGTTGTTGAAATGTCCATATGAAACATCTATTTTCTCAATTTTAGAGGGAAATTGGGTAATTTCGCGGCCATTTTGTATGACGTCACATATCTCAAAATGCTAAATGCTGACAAAGTGTCAGCAATCGGATTTTTCAAAAAGAAAGATTAGGCAATCATAATCCGTTGAAAAAAAACTATAGACGCCGAAACAAGGTTAGGCCTCAAAATTGCAATCTGCTGCTGGACTATGACTTTTTTCTTTGAAGTCTCGCGCATATCTTTTAAACCCAAATTTGCGACGCCTGGGTACTCGGTTCGTGCGTCAGACCCAAAATTGCCCCAAAACGTGATTTCATGTACAAAGTCAATGCAAATTGTGTTTTCAGCTAAAATTCATAAATGTGTGATTAATTTTGCTTTTATCTATATTCATTTGATTTGCTGCTATTTATGACCGAAATAATGTCGCCGACAGTTACCAACGAAAAAACAATAAAATAAAAACGTTGAAAAAACAAGGAAATACATAAGAAATTTAAAAAAGGATAAAATACATGAGAAATTAATTTCAATACAGGATTTTTTTTAAAGTGCAATTGATAGGAATGCTATAAAGAACATTCACATAAGTTGTTGCATCGACATGGGGTAGGTTGTTGTAGCAACCTACCCCATGGGTGATTTTACACACAAAAATCAACTGTAGCACAGCCATTAGGCAGAATTACAGGGCATGGCTCAGGGGTATATTAGTGACATACATTAACTATAGGTCATATTTAATTTAAGTGGGACATTCAGCTGAAATTTCAATGTGGTGCTGTGCCTTTGAAAATGCAAATTAGGATCTGAAATCAACACAAAGGCTTCTTTACAATACAACCAATTATTTAAGTTCAAACATTAAGTGATCCAGCTTTCTTACGCTGAATAATTGAGCAAACAGGAATTTGCACGTATGGGACTATGCTGCTTTAAATGCCTCTTATTCTTAATACTAGTCACTTTTGTCTGATTTTTTTTGCTTAAAGTAATTATCATGGACTGCTCTAACATGGTATATAAACACATGTAATTTGGATCTAGTTATTTACTTGAAATGTTGAATTTAAGGCACTGGTCGTGTCACTCACGTTTTGGATGTCGTGTCACTCACGACATATAGAGGTGGACCATTTTCCACATAGAGGGAATTATTGATAAGGATAATAAATGTCAGAGAGGTACACTATTCATGTACATATACCAGCACTTATGGTATTCTTAGAGATCTACTTGGGCACACATCCAACCATAACCAATAATGGTCAGAAACCCATGTCTTTTTTTTGTCGTGTCACTCAAGCACTGTTTTTTAATCATAATTTCCAGGACTAATTGTAAAATTCAAATCCAACTGGTAATGACACATGCCACTCCTACAAAATACATAATATGGTAGTCATGATCCATTCATAACCTACAAGTGCGAAGATATGCGCCCTTCTAATAGTCCAAATGTCGTGTCACTCACGATTAAATATGACCTATACAGTGTGTTCCTAAAAAAAGGTAATCGAAGTTCAAAGGTCAGTCATTTCAAAAGTATATTTTTTATTTTTGTGATTTGTTTACTGAAATACTTAGTAACTCATCAGCTTTAATTTGAGACATTGTTTACGTCCAAACTGTAATGTGTCACTGAGTTAGGGTCCTTTGAAGGTTATAGGTACGAAATCCATTTTTCCAAGTTTTTCGTTTTTAGGGTTTGAAACCAACTTTTTATAAAAATTTTTGTTTCACAGTTTTGGGGGGTTTTGTCACACAAAGTTTCAATGAAATGCAATCTCATTTGTCAAAGGACCTATCTCACTGGCAATGACATGGGTTCTCGTTTATGCATGAGTCTCTAGAGTTTCGAAGAGGTCGCCGCGACGTCTCTTGATTCTGCAAGGAGTCGCAAGTAAAATCAAACAAATGTCAAACATGTCCAATCTTTTAGTAGTCTTCTTTAATACGTGAGCAAGTCTCTGTGACATCTTTTCGGACGGTTGCTGCGACGTCCCTTAAGTATCCACGACGTTGCAGAGATTAAAAGAAATCGTACGGGCTAATAATTTTTACTTGCTGGCGTTTGTTTACTTTATGTTCAAACTCTATACGTAAAGTCAATGGGGCGGAAATCAATAGTGAACAAAAGTCAAATATTGCCCAATTTCATTGTAATTTTTTTGGTCGTTATACTGTGAGTTGATTCTTGAAACTGGGCACAAAACAAGTCATTAACTAACAAGAACTTTGGTCAAATTGAGAATCAGACGTACCATTAGGCCGTACCAGGGCCGTAAACTTTCTTCCTTTTGCATGTTTTTCTCATATCTTGTGTTCACTGAAGCATACATGGTATTTTATGGTGTTCAATCAACCGTGAATTGATTTAAATTTTTTGCAAAAGTTAAAAACACTCTTCCTAGACATGAATCCCATCATATTTGATCAATTTTACCATGGCAAAGAAGTAAAAATCACAGATTTGGCATTTTTGCTGCATGCTCACTCAACCGTGAAATTTTACGCAAACATCCTTTGAGTATGTTTGGAAGCACGTTTTGCGTACATTCTGATGCGTTAAATGTTTAAAATCTAAAAATTCGTCCGATATCATTGAATCAAAGTTGTGATTTTAGGCTTGCGAACTTCAAAAAATGACCTTTTTGCATTCAACCATTGCTCACTGAAGCATGACAACATGATTTTTCATAAAATTCACTCCCATGGTTGCTAATTAAATTCCCTACATGGACATATAATTAGATTTTTTGAACCCCTCCTATTAAAAAAATTATTGATATTTGAAATAGGGGGAAATTTCTTTTTGTGTTGTGTTTAGTTGTATACCAATGACTATATTTTCCCACAACATTATTAAGCTCAAATGTGTATATCTGTCATTATATTGCGATTATCAAAATTCATTCCTATTTTTTCGAACCTCGAAAAATATACCGTACGGTGCGAACCGCTAACCGTTAGCGCAGAGAAAAATGCACGCTGATGCGCCGTGTGTATATTGCTGTGTGTGGAACGTGCTGCACGCGCTGTAATATAAACGATGTTGATGGAGAGCTGGTCAAGATTGGTAGTCAGATTTTCGTTTCATATTACTGATCAAGGAAACCTAGGACTGTAAGATTGAATAGACACTATAGGTTGATCATATTCTACACTGTAAAAAATATTTGTATTTTTACAGCAAATCTGCCGTCAGCAGAGTCGCCATAAAAAATGTAATTTAAAAAACAGTTTTGTTGTAAATTTCTCCTGCTAATAACAACGTGAGAAATACTAAATATACATCAGGAGTAACACATTTTTTTCCTTTTTAACCAAATATGTAAGCTATAGAACTCTAATGATTATTTTTCTTCTCTTTCATTAATTATTAGAGGAGAAATTTACAACAAAACTGTTACTTTAAATTACATTTTTGTATGGCGACTCTACTGACATCACTTTGCTGTATTTTTTTTTATAGTGTAAAGTTATGCCAAGTTGCATTAGTTTTCGCAATTTGTGAAAAAGGATATGACACCATCTTTAATAAAAAAACGGAGAAACCTCACGACCGGCAGTTCATCACAGCTATGTGTAGGCTGTAGAAAGCTACCAGTTAGCACACCCTCTCTTCTTCCAGCTTAACACACTGAGAACTGTAACAACTGACCCGTGTAACTTCCATCCCCGGTATCCCCTAATCTACAGAATCGTATATTTGATTGTTAGAAAATTATTCAAATTTATTTTTAATTAATTAATTATGCTAATTTATGCATGAAATCATAGTTTTTGCTCTAATTCAATTACATTACATATGTAAAATTACATTTTGTCTCAATTTTCAATGCATTGTCTATGAGGATGTGTGCATTAAGTGTTTTAATTGATTAATTAATTGATTAAATAACTTTAGAAAAATCTTCTTCACATTTATCTAGAACCACATAAATTCACAAAAGAATGATATATCACTCAACCCATGAGACCAATTGGCTGCAAAGATATAACGCAGGAAACAATAAGAAAGTAACAAAAACGGGAATTCCCTATGCTTTCACACGTGCCTCCACCATAGGATCCTCCACCGTAGGATCCACCACCCCTTACCCTACTCCACTAAAAGTATCTTTGTATTAAAACTATGAGCATAACGAAGCTGAAACTTCACAGACATGTAGCCTGATAAATTATCTACAATATGAATCATATCACAGCTTATGACTATACATCACTTTCATGCTATGAGAAAAAATGTGATAATTTTCTCTCCGAAATGTAACGCCTCCACCCTTTTAATATACCCCAACTTGTGACATATGACCCTAATTAAGCTGTTACAGTAGTTAATTAGTGCTTACATGTTTTCAGATTTTATATGCTTCAGATTTTAGCAAACATAATAGGCTAAGTACAGACCCAAGATGGAGTGTGTGAGTTCTTTCATTAGAATTATCTGGCCAAAAATGTGATTTATGTAACTTCCATCCCCGGTCTACCCTACGTCATGGGTGACGTGTGTGTCGTGATCGCGCAATCAACGACCGAAATCTGAGGGGGGGGGGGGGAGGCTCTAGTCATTCCAGCCTCCACAATACCCCAGTCTAATTAGGGATCAACATGCAGTACAAATGCAAAAACGTGAAATGCCAATATATCTTTATGCCGATAGCTCAAAAAGTATTTAATCTAGACGTGTGAAGTTTTGCAGGCTTTTTCATTATTACATGCCCCAAATACATGCCAAGTTTCAGAAAATTTCGTCTCATTGGGAGGGGTGGATGGGCCACATCCCCTGACCGTGAGATAACCAAAATAACCCTGCCAATTTAAGGTTAAGGTTTAAGGTTAAGATTATTTTTCATGAAATGAAGAAATTTA
The DNA here is from genome assembly GCA_940671915.1 of Paracentrotus lividus. Taxonomy (NCBI): domain Eukaryota; kingdom Metazoa; phylum Echinodermata; class Echinoidea; order Camarodonta; family Echinidae; genus Paracentrotus; species Paracentrotus lividus. The sequence goes on from CALNVZ010000008.1 coordinate 121,669, forward strand.
TTTATACATATATTTTAAAGGAAATTTCATGAGCCATTCAAATATGTTGAAAAATTAAAGGTCATTCGAAATGGGGACTTACAAAGGGGCTATGAATTAAAAATTTGGGGCTCCTCAAAAATAATTGTAAAAAACCCACATAAGATGTTACTACTTCACCCTACCTTATTATGAATGACATTTTTGACATCCTCAGAATATTTCCTTTCAGAAAATATATACTTTTGTAGAGGCTTACAATTCTTAACGTTATGACACTTTGATCCTGATAGGGACAAGATTTTTAGATTTTGCAATTGGCGGCGTAACACAAAAAAGGGCGACCCAGGGGCGTGTTCCCAATGGCTACGCGTATATTATTTAGTGTTTAAAGCAGTATGTTGACTTTCGGAGACATTCCGACCATTTTGTAGGTATTTAAATAGCCAACTGAATGAAAATAACTAAAATCATTTACATATACTTTTGGCCACCACTGTATATTTATCCAGACACATCACATTCACTTGGGTTCACAACTCGGTGACTTTATTTAACTTGCCGTATTGGAGTTGAGAATCCGAGTTCCGTATCGGGGATATTCCAACCTGTCATCTCGGGTTAGAGTCCGGTTTTGTCCACATTTTTTTAATAAAAATAATATTAATAATAATGTGAATGCCTTCCTCGGTAATTACAACACATATACAATAGCCTATAATTTAATATTTTTTAAAATTCTTATTTTATTTAATAATATAATTTGAGGTCGCTTGTGTACACAGCAACCCTATGATAACTGCAGTTGCTTAGGGGGCCGTCACACTGAGGTCGTTCTATAACGTTCTATAACGTTCTTGCCCGTTCTTTAAAAAATTGCTGAACGGGCTTTGGTCGGGTTGGAACTTAAAACTTTGAAAAATAATTTCTTGAATACGATACTACTAGGCAGTTCATAAATAGTTCTCGTTACGTCAATTCCGTCTTTATCGCGTCCGCAATACGTTGTTATCCAGTTCAGACCGAGTAAACATCTCGTTCACTCTATGCCGTTCGTAGCACGTCCAAACCGTCACTAAAGTGCCTATGCCCAGCGTGATAAAAGTAAGATACCATGTTCGTAGTACGTCCTTCTCGTTCAGAGTAAGTCCTACCCGTTTAAGGAACGTTGTCACTACGTTTAATTTTAGAACTGGAAGCCAGTACGATTTTTTTGAACATGTTAAAAAAAATCGGAATGCCTTTCCGTTCTCTCCGTTCGGGCCCGTTCGCCAAATTTGTAAACAGATCGAGCCCGTTCAACAAGAACTACAAAGAACGCAGTGAGAACTAGCTCAGTGTGACGGGAATTATGACATGCCGTTCTGTTTAAAAAGTGAAACGTATTGCTATCTAAGCCTGTGCTATAAAGTCCTGAGCAGATTGAAATAGGTCTCAAGTACGTCCACTCCGTGTGTACATAGATTAAGCCCGTTCTGCAATAATTTCAATAACATGGTAAGAAATTGTTCAGTGTGATAGTAGTATAAGCGAATAGATCAGCTATTTGATTGCCACACTTTAATTGTTACAATTACAGAAATCTCACAACTTTTAGAATAAATACAAAAAACGGCCATTGGTCCGAAAAAGAACGCGTACATTTGACCTAATTATTTCTGGATTAAGATGAACAACATTCGTATACAGTCCTCAATAAAACGTCATTCACGTCTTTGCCTCGTCTGCAGTCCGTTTGTATCTAGTTCAATCGGGTGAAAATGACCGTTTCCACGAAACAGAGCCCGTCTGAAACAATCCAAACCGTCCCCAGTTAGTTTCAACCCGTTCTTAATCAGTTCCAAACTTCGTTTCCAATGCGTTTCCGTCCCAACCTAACTAGTTCTGGGTCGTTTAATCCGTCAAAATCCGTTCTTACTCGTTCTTACGTCGACCAAACGGCCTCCAAAAGTTATCTCGTTCTTACTGCGTCATTATCCGTGTCTAGAACGTGTTTGAACGCAAATGCGTGCCCGTTTCCCCCAAAACCCCTAGCCCGTTTTTGCCAGACTAGCGTCTGTAACTTCAAGCTGATAATGAATATACAATGCTCGTTTGTAAGACGTCCTAGCACATCTTTAGAACGATTTAAGTACGGCAATTTCGTTTTTGTAGTACGTCCATCTCGTTTCAGGTACGTTGCCACCCTGTTAAATTTAAGGGGGCCGTCACACTGAGGTCGTTCTATAACGTTCTTGCCCATTCTTGCCCGTTCTTTAAAAAATTGCTGAACGGGCTTTGGTCGGGTTGGAACTTATAACTTTGAAAATAATTTCTTAAATACGATACTACTAGGCAGTTCATAAATAGTTCTCGTTACGTCAATTCCGTCTTTATCGCGTCCGCAATACGTTGTTATCCAGTTCAGACCGAGTAAACATCTCGTTCACTCTATGCCGTTCGTAGCACGTCCAAACTGTCACTAAAGTGCCTATGCCCAGCATGATAAAAGTAAGATACCATGTTCGTAGTACGTCCTTCTCGTTCAGAGTAAGTCCTACCCGTTTAAGGAACGTTGTCACTACGTTTAATTTTAGAACTGGAAGCCAGTACGATTTTTTTGAACATGTTAAAAAAAATCGGAATGCCTTTCCGTTCTCTCCGTTCGGGCCCGTTCGCCAAATTTGTAAACAGATCGAGCCCGTTCAACAAGAACTACAAAGAATGCAGTGAGAACTAGCTCAGTGTGACAGGAATTATGACATGCCGTTCTGTTTAAAAAGTGAAACGTATTGCTATCTAAGCCTGTGCTATAAAGTCCTGAGCAGATTGAAATAGGTCTCAAGTACGTCCACTCCGTGTGTACATAGATTAAGCCCGTTCTGCAATAATTTCAATAACATGGTAAGAAATTGTTCAGTGTGATAGTAGTATAAGCGAATAGATCAGCTATTTGATTGCCACACTTTAATTGTTACAATTACAGAAATCTCACAACTTTTAGAATAAATACAAAAAACGGCCATTGGTCCGAAAAAGAACGCGTACATTTGACCTAATTATTTCTGGATTAAGATGAACAACATTCGTATACAGTCCTCAATACGTCCATCACGTCTTTGCCTCGTCTGCAGTCCGTTTGTATCTAGTTCAAATCGGGTGAAAATGACCGTTTCCACGAAACAGAGCCCGTCTGAAACAATCCAAACCCGTCCCCAGTTAGTTTCAACCCGTTCTTAATCAGTTCCAACTCGTTTCCAATGCGTTCCGTCCCGACCTAACTAGTTCTGGGTCGTTTTTAATCCGTCAAAATCCTTTCTTACTCGTTCTTACGTCGACCAAACGGCCTCCAGAAAGTTCATCTCGTTCTTACTGCGTCATTATCCGTGTCTAGAACGTGTTGAACGCAAATGCGTGCCCGTTTCCCCCAAAACCCCTAGCCCGTTTTTGCCAGACCTCATGCGTCTTCGTAACTTCAAGCTGATAATGAATATACAATGCTCGTTTGTGAGACGTAAGACGTAAGAGTAGAATTGATATGGTAAAAATGGCAGAGGTAAAAATGGCAGAGGTAAAAATGGCGGAGGTTGCATTTGCGGTTTAATGATCTGACAGGTGCCGCGGCATACAAAAAAGTGAAAATTACCACCTCATTGTGCGTTTTCATTGCATGTCGGCCCCGCCACTTTCAGAACGGTTTCCGGGATTGAAACTGAGTATAATCTCAAAATGAATTTAAACTTCGATTTAACTTTTAGAAGTCTATATTCATCTCATGAATATAAATCCAATTTACTACACTGCGCTATACTTACCTATATCTCTTCAAATTGCTATTCGTTGCCCAAAGTAGAATAGCCACCGGCAAACAAAACGACTCGAAAAGAGTCTAACTGCCCTGAAAGCAGACGGGGAAACCCGTCACTGCGCAGGGACTATATAACGCCTCTCCACACACGTCTACTTCCTCTTTCGTTGCCGCGCTTCAAAGTAAAAGAATATGAAATCGGCTAAAGAAATTAAAGACAAACCTACACCCCAAAATATCGCCAAAGATATGCCGGGACCAAAAGAGAGTAGTTCGGCGATTTTAATGCAAGATAAATCTACTCCGCCTCCCTCTGACCAAGAGGCAAGCACGAGGAATAAACCCTCAAAAAAACGATCAATCGGTCCCCCGGATAAGGGTGGTAGGGCAAAAAAGAAACGCCCCAATAATCCCCCTTTGATACCCTATTTAGTGTCCATGGCTTAACGAGGTCCTGAAAGTAGGGCTTCTGAGCCCCTGACTTGATACCCTGAACTATCCATCGGAAACAGTATCTGGGCTAACCGCCCGTGGGTTCTACGAACTAATAAAAAGTTGGTTGGATGAGCGAATGGACTTAGTTCTGTCAATGTACCACTTAAGCGCTCTAACTGGACACCATAACCTATCTTTCTGAGACAGTTAGAGAATTTGCTAATTGATGGTAAAACAATTTGGCAAGGTTTAGAAGATTCTCTTGGTTCTTGGCAAGAAAACCTGCTTTAGGAATCAAACGAACCTATCCTTTTCCCACGGATATGACCTGACCTAACTGACAGAGCATGGAGTAGACTACGGCGTTGGCCTGATGCTCCTGCTATAAGAAGACTGTCTTTATTGAAAGGTTAAGAAGGGAACATTTATGGATAGGTTCGAAGGAGACTTTGCTAGAGCTCGAAGGACTTTGGGAAGGTCCACCTTGGATGAGTCTCTGCTTAGGTGGATTCTGTAAAGAAAAATGATCTAGTTAGACGGGAAGAAACATTGAATTAGAGACAGTCTCTCCGTTCCCAAATCCTGTATGAATCGCCGCTAATGGCTGATCTATACACCTCGTATTGATGAAATAGATAAACTTTCATCGAAACAGAACAAGTAAGAAATCTGCAATCTTACCTAAAGAGGCAGAGGTTGGATCGAACCTGCAGACTGCTGCACCATCGTAGTATCTCTGGAGTCTCGAATTATAAGTACTCCTGTGGAGGATCGGAGGAATTGGGCGCCATATCTGCTGCTCTTTCCCAAAGGCCTGCGTCCGCTGCCGATTTCCTGAAATGGGCCAGAGTGTTAGGCACAGTCTCTCTGGATTCGGATAATAGGTTTTGTCCTGGTTGATTCAGAAGATTTAGCAACGAGGGGAGTGTTCTTGGAATCCCTGCCAACAGGTTTGTTAGATTCGTGAACCATGGTTTCTCCGGCCACCATGGTGCAATGAGAAGGAGGTGAGCCTCGTCCTCCTCACCTTCTCCAGAACTTGCGCTATGATGGGAAAGGGCGGAAGGCGTAAGCAAGAATCCCTTTCCACGATATCGATAGAGAGTCTGTTTGCCGAAGTGCT
>CALNVZ010000008.1:130045-161128 GCA_940671915.1 Paracentrotus lividus
ATGCAATAGCCACGGTAATTTTGCGATTGTCCGTTAAGCCGCTGGCTTTGGCCAATCATAGGCGATCTAGCACTCTGTGCGGCCTGTAAGAGTGTGTTTCACTGGAAACTGAAGATGAAGAGAAATCTCTCCAATTCTCGCCCGGGAAGTTACGCTGGTTACGTACTGGGTTGTGATTAGCCGTACTCGGAGGTCTGAATCCCCAACTATTGAAATGCTACCCGTCCTCTGGGTGAGCGGACTCTCGTTCCCGCCGCTCCCTGGCCATGGTGATGGCGAGAGGATAATATTCCCTAGTCTTTTGTTGACTTGATAGTTTGGGACCGAGATCCAAGGACTTGGTCGGTGGGTAGATGGGGGTTGGTACTGGGAGGAGCATGATAGCCTAAGGCTTTGATAATCCAGTCGCCCGCCTGAGCTGGGTCAGGGAGCGTAGTAAATTGGTGGGTCTTCGACGTGTTAGAGGTCACACTCGCTCCTCGTGGACACCTCTTTTTTTTTGAGGTTGAGGAGTTAATACTGCCCCTCTCAGGGGACTTATCCGACCCGATACCGACATCATGGAGGCCGAAGGGTTCGGGATGGGTTCCCAGCCGGATTTTTTGAGGGTTCAGTCCTTCCCGTGCTGGTTGCTTCCTTTCAGCTTCTTGGGCTCTTTTCCAGGGTACTTCTATGGAGGAGATCCTCCAGGCAGCCTACTGGGCAAGTCCTAATACCTTTGTGTCTTTATCTGATGTGATTAGTCAGGATACAAGATTCGCATCTGCGGTTCTGTCGTGTCCTCATCGCTCCTAATTTGTTTTTAATTAATTAGGTATGTTTAGCTAGGTTTTTTTTGGTGGACCTTTAGGAAGGGCTTCCTTTTTCCCACCTCCAGATTTTCTGTGTAATCTAGCAATTTGAAGAGATATAGGTAAGTATAGCGCAGTGTAGTAAATCAGAATGTTCAATTGTGAACATATTATTTACTAACAAGCTATACTTACCTATAGCTTCCCTCCCTTCCTCCCCTGTGTTCGTCGCCCTTCCTTTGTTTTTCACGTGAACGAAAGAGGAAGTAGACGTGTGTGGAGAGGCGTTATATAGTCCCTGCGCAGTGACGGGTTTCCCCGTCTGCTTTCAGGGCAGTTAGACTCTTTTCGAGTCGTTTTGTTTGCCGGTGGCTATTCTACTTTGGGCAACGAATAGCAATTTGAAGAGATATAGGTAAGTATAGCTTGTTAGTAAATAATATGTTCACAATCGAACATTCTGTTTCATGATACGACAATCGAAAAAGACTGCACCTTTCTAGTCAATATCAGCATAAAAATAATATGACACTTGTCATATTGACCTTTTATACCTTGTCAGGACTCTTGTTATTAAAACACTTTAAATGAGCTGATTATAGGCCTATATAATTTGTGTTATTTCATTTTCATTACAGGCCTATATTGTATTAGTTGATACCAGGTAAAATTTGTTTAAATAAAATACTTCAATTGAAGTTCATAATTTTGTTTAATCATGCGCGTATTGTGAGGGCACGGCGCCCGTCCCCCCCCCCCTTCCCCAGTTACGTGCACAGGGGTCGCCGAAAAGAGGAGAAAAAGGTAGAAAAGGATAGTTGCGCCAGATGGACCTGAAACAAAGGGGGCGCCGAAATGAGGAGAAAAAGGGTAGAAAGGGGTAAGAGCGCCAAATGGACCTAAAACTAAGGGGTCGCTAAATTGGTCTTTCAATAATAGGGGCAAAATTGATCTTAAACGTCTACGCCTTCTGGTCTCTATACTTCGAGCATAATTTTCGCTCGTGCATCGCGCTCGTCTATTTTTTTTTTTGTTACCATGATACTTTATTTGGATTCTGACCTCCAAAACATCAATTTACATTGGTTTGATTTCACATTACTTGATGGACATGATTTGAAATAAGTTTATACGCAGGAAGAGAAAAATTGAAACCCCAAACGTTAATATACGCCATAATCCCATCAACCCATCATTATTGACAACTTTGGGAACATAATTATACTTCCACTTGCCAGTATATTCATAACAAGTTACGTGTCAGTGCATGTGGGAAATGTCATTTCTAACTTGGTGTGCATGGTCATGGAAAAAATGCAGATGAACAACAAAACATATTAAACGAAAGTAATTCCTCTTTACTTTTACATCATAATTATTATAAAGGATAAAATTACCCAAAATATAATTTGTTATAACATGCACAGTTAAAAGGTAATAATGTAATATTAATAGAACAATCGTTCACTTCGGTATAACAAAATCAGTCAATTCTAAAGATAAGGACCCCTCCAGGCAGTCCAGCAATGATTATTGAAAATCCCTTCTCATTAGTTTTCTTTCTTAATGTTTTACCCCTTTCCTTAGGGAATTTGCCTAAATTATATGCTTTGCTATGACAATTGCATTGGATTGCGATTTTTACCTCCGCCATTTTTACCTCTGCCATTTTGGCCTCTGCCATTTTTACCTCTACCATTTTTACCTCTGCCATTTTTACCTCTGCCATTTTTGCCTCTGCCATTTTTGCCTCTGCCATTTTTGCCTCTGCCATTTTTACCTGTGCCATTTTTGCCTCTGCCATTTTTACCTCTGCCATTTTTGCCTCTGCCATTTTTGCCTCTGCCATTTTTGCCTCTGCCATTTTTACCTCTGCCATTTTTGCCTCTGCCATTTTTACCTCTGCCATTTTTACCTGGCACCCCATAGGCCTAACATATGTCTTTCATTTTCTCATCTACACTCTTACAACAACCTAATCATTTATTTGATTAGATCACCTTATGAAATTATTATGAATAGAAACTAATCATTTTGATGCGGATTTATAATCATATTTGACTAGTACGAATAGTTACCAAATCAAATCAAAGTGAACAGCACTTGGGATTTGAAAGGGATTTCTAATCAGAACTTTTCTTCATTATCATTGGTCAAAATACACATGTGATGAACAATAAGAAAAGCGATTGGCTATCGCGGGTTTTCGCGGGCTCTTAATCTTCGCTCTAAAACTTCGCTATCGAGAGACGACTTCACGGCTTCTAGTTCTCTGGGGAGTCTAAGATTTCCAAACCTAACTCGGTAAGTTTATGTTTCGTAGTCAGAATTTATTTTTGTGAAGGTGAATAAATGTGGTCTGCACTGAGAGTTTTTTTAATGAGCCAGCGTACTTGTCCGAGTTAAATTTGGCCATTTTTGGTGTCTGTGACCATGTTGATTCCGTGTGTGTGTGTGTGTGTGATCATGCAGTGAGTGACCGTGTTTTGCTCGCCGAAACCACGGGGCTGGAAATCTTGATATTCGGCTAGCATTTTAAGCCGCGCACTGACTGTCAAATTGTAAATTATTGCACATTACAAAGCCTCACCTGCCATGACGCATTCAGATGATAAAACAGACTCGAACAAATAAAGATAAGAATTCAATTTCTTACCTGGTGGGCGTTTTATCGGCGTAGAATTTTTAAAAGAATAGTCTTGAATATGGCATTGATTCATTGGGTGCATGTAAGGTCTAACGTTAGGCCTAACTTAGGCCTATTGAGTATTGTTTTTGTAGCCGTAACAGTTAGGGGTAGACTCTCTAAAGTTAGGCCCTAACGTTAACTGTGTAATTACGCTACTTTTTGATGCCATGTGATGTGAAAATCGGCTAGACCTAACGTTAGTCTAACCTCCATTTTTTATTTACATAAACGTTAGAGTCTATAGAGTCTACTGATGAATTCGAAAGTGCCCTTCAAAATGCATGATAGAGTCATGCCGACTCGTACTGCAAACTGGGTCGCAAGTTTAAACAGGGATTTTAGCTGTAGGGCTGCTGAGGCAGGCGCGGATCCAGGTGGGGGGGGGGGGGGGAGGGTCGGAGTAGCGAGGACCCCCCCCCCCCCCCGTAAGATTGGCAAAAAAAAGTGAATGACTCAATTCAGTTTGTGCAAACCTTTATTTTCTTTGGGACTTTGAAGTAGCCCCCGTAGAATTTTTTTTTTTTTGCTTGTTTTTTTTTTGGGTCGATCGACCGACCACACCTACGTTAGGTAATGTATGTTGAACTTCTGGACCGAAGCTGAAAGCCAATTTGTAACACCCCCCAAAAAAAAAAAAAAAAAAAAAAATGTAGGCAGCAGCAGAGACACAATCAATATTTTACTTTTTAATTTTTTCCCCCAGATATGCAGAAGACAGCATTCAAAAGTCGAATGGCTGAGGAATCACCACCAGCCAGAGCAGCAAGTGAAAAAAGTGGATGAAAAGATATTATTAAATCAGAGCGTCAACGATAAAGACTAAAAAAAAAAACGGTGTCGGAGCTTCTACAGCGTACCCAAGGATGCTTGATACAGATTGCATGGTAAGCAGCCTGTGCTTTTTTCTACTTCACATTTTTGGTTTGTGCAATTTCGATTTATATTCCTTGGCTCTGATATCATGTCAGTGATAGAATGGGATTGATTTTGAGGATGCGGAAGATTATGATGTAGGACTACAAAGGAATAAATAGATGATAATATATTCAGGTAAGATTCTTTTGAACAATTTATAAAATTTATTATCTAGCAAACATTTGCACGGATTAGATTATTACTGTTCTGGTCATATGAGTAATTTGATAGAGTTATAGATCAGGGAACAATTTTCTACCAGTTACCACATAAATATTAGCTTGCAATTTTTATACGGCTGCCCTAAAATATTTATTGCATGTTGCAGGTTTTTTTTGCAAAGCAAATTTCAATCTTTATGAAAAGTAGTTTATTGATCAAATGATTAATTAAATTTCAGAAGTACAGTTATTCCCTATAGTTTCCGTGACTCAATCCATGATGTGGATCATTTTCTGAAAGTGAAATAAATTAATGTACTTGGTATTATGAGTGCACAAGTGTATGTTGGTACAATGGTATTGAAATATGTATATGTTCAATCCTCTCTACAGACTGACCAAGATCTCCAAAACCTATACCCAGAGACAGCGGACCACCTCTTTGCTAGTTGGCCTACAATATGTTAGTAAGGTGCTGGTGTACTTCAGAGAAGCAGGTGAAACAATGGCAGGAGCATGTCCATTTTAGTGCATGGGGAGATTGTTACAGGTAATAAAAGAAGCTGGGCTGAGACAGCATATATATGCCTGAGAACCCCCCCCCCCCCCCAAGAGTTGTAAATAAACTGGGTGTATTTGACCTTTCATCAAAATATTTCTTTTTAAAAAGAGGAGTTTTCTATCTCTCTCTCTTCTTCTTCTTTTTTTTTTTTTTTTTTTTTTTTTTTTTTTTTTTTAACTCCTGTCTGAGGCAAAATTTTAAGTTTGTTATACAGATATCATTTTCATACTATTTAACAAATATACTGCAGGTTCCATGGAAAACTTTTCTAAAATTGTATTAGTGCACATCTGTTGCATTTTGAATAAAAACAAAATCATTACTAAGGGTGGGCGCTATATTAAAATTTAACAGCCGAAAAAATGCCATGTTTAAAAAAGGAATTCAGTGACTACTACACTTTTGTAATATTGTAATGATCGATGATACTCAAGTATAGTTCACATTACAGACACTTTGCCAAAGCTAAACTAAATGTTTATATTTCATATGAATTAATTATGCTAATTTATTCATGAAATCATATTTTTTGTTCTACTAATTCACTAAATAAAGCTTCTAGAATACTAAATTTTGGTGTAAATATTCTTTACAGCATTCCTAACAATTGTACTTCAAATAAAATCCAATACCAAATCAATTTCTTATGTATTTTATTGGTTTTTTTAATTATGTATTTCTTTGTTGCCTTATCAATACGACTTTAAGAAGTATACATGATATATATTTTGTCTTATTTTTTTTTCTTTAAATATATGAAGAGCTTGTTTCCAAAAGGGACTAAATCCACTTTTGATGAATATTGAGTTATTGATATAAGGACATTGTTCAGGTACGTACCCATCTGTGAGCAAAATAACTTACCTAAATTTTCATTGCAACTTCCAGAAATTGCAACTTTTAATTTCAATTTTTCGTAGACGCCTGTACAAAATCCGGCAAAGAAAAGCCATTTACTCTGAAGTTACAAAAGTGGATTTAGTCCCTTTTGGAAACAAACTCTTCATATACAGATTGGCACAAACATTCCAGCATTTTTGGAAACGGTAGAACAGAGACAGCCGTTTGTTTGGGCCCTTGGAAGAAGCGAAGAGCCAGAGCAATGTTTCGTCATGGTAGAAATTCACATAGCCCCACCCATATTTTGCAAGGCACAAGGAAATTATAGCTCACGATTTCAGGTTTTCAAACTATTCATTTATCTCTGTAGGCGTAAAATTGTATTTGCATTAAAGGGGAATCCAACCTTTGTCATTAAATAGTATGTGACAGAGAAGAAAAATTAGAAAAGCAGAATGGTGAATATTTGAAAGAAATCGGACAAGGGATAAGAAACTTATTTTTAAAATGAGATCATTAAGACTGTACATTTCAAATTAGCAAATTGTTAAGTACATTATGACAAGTGATAGGGACAATTTTTCTTTGTACTCAATTATCAGGGATTTGTGTGTTTAGTACCTAATCCCCTGGGTGAGTAATCAAAATATACCACATATCATATTGTTTATTTCCTCATGAAAGAAAGTATCATTTCAACTAAAAATTTTATAATAAAGTTACATTTGAACCTTTTTATTTGAACCTTTTTATGTATATTGGAGCAAATGGAAGAGTAGTCTCTACCTTACCCATCTGATCTCTATGACATTATCAATACAGCAACTTTGAAGTCTCCATAGGTAGAGTGGTAACAACTATTCATAAATTCAAAATTCATAACTTTTTTTATTGTTATTCCGATATTGTTCAACTCTCACTTATCTACATGTGTTATTCTTCTTTTACCGATAAAAACAACTTTTTATTTTGGTTGGATTCCTCTTTAATGAGCAGAAACGAGATTATAATTACTGTTTATTAAATTTTATCAAATAAAATTAATATAATTTATTTACTATACGGGGGGGGGGGGGAACTGAACACTTGCTATCGTTAATTTCAACGAGATGAATATGATTGTATATGTGTTCATTTGGTGTGCAAGAGAATCTCTTTGATTCATGTGTTCAGATGTTTGGGCTCTTTCAGGGAGGCAAGGTCATTGTAAAGATTTGCTGCTTTCATGATTAAATTCTGTTACGTGACAGAAAATCATTCTCCCGGCGGCATTCAATAGAAACGGCTTCTTGCCTAAGTAATCATTTAATGATCTTCCAGTAAAAATGAGATTCAGCAGTGAGCAGTCTTAGAATTCTGTTGTTTTACCTTCATCCAACATGATTTCAGACGCAAAAGTAGCATATTTAAAAAATTATGTTTAATACCTTGCAAAATGAGCCCTAACATCTAAATGCATGAACCAGAATGAATGGCTTTGGTGTCAATTTTAGGGAACAGAAATTTTCTTTTGACTCAAATGAACAACTATCACATCATGTTATTCATTTCGTTGAAATTAAGGATCATAAGTGTTTCGTTCTTTCAGGGCCACCCTGTATTTGTAAAGTTGTAATACCTAGGTGTACCATAACAATTAGCGTTTTTGATCTATTTTTTTTTTTTTGTAGTGTGTGTAAAATTTAGGTTTGAAATTTATTATGTTTTGCTTTTAACTGAAAGAACTGGCAATCATTTTCATACTTGTGCAATTTTGATGTGTAACTTGTGTACTTGTATAAAATCCTGTAATTTGATTTACCAACACTTGAAATATGCATCAAAGCTTTGTATAGATCTTAATTCCATCTGTGAATAGTAAATTGTATTAGTGAGAATAAATTTTAGTATTCTTGCAGCATGTTTAATAATTTCATGTTTATTACTAAACATGTTTAACTTGAAACATATCTGCACTATTTGTAAAAATAATATAAGCTTTTGCCAAATTTTTACAGTTTTGAAATTAATTCTTATTCCATGCATATATTTGAATGGACTCATTTTAACCATAATATTGTAAATTATCTTGGATATTAACACTTTTCATTAGCCATGGAGAATCATGAATAATGTATACAGAAATCATGGATATATGTCTCTCTTATAAGGAGTGGCATAATTAATCTTGCTCTTTATGCATACACAGTATAATGTCAAAATTGTTTGGGTTTTTTTTTTAAGGTTTTGATGCTATTTTAATATTTGAGTGTACTCGAACATTATTCATAATATAATGCATAAATTCATGAATATTGTACATGTATTTAAAAATTGGAGCTCCAAGTAAGGGTATGGAATGATTATAATTGACATGTTGATGTATCTTGCTCTAAACAAACACGCTCTTGTCAAGTTGTAACAGGGATCTTTAGATTGACGATGTGAGTCTTGTCATGCAGAATCGTGGCAAAACTTTGCTTTGTGTCTTACGCGAGACAGCCGTTTTCAGTTCATCCAGTGTCATCCTATATTTTTTTATGGTAACATTTGGGTCACATGCGACCTCCCGAAATCTAAAGTCACTTTTCCAACATGATGCGAGGAAAGTGGAGAATGCAAGTCACCCATAAAGATTTGGCATTATATAACTTGCGTCATCAATCTTAAACTCTGTAACTGTTTAAAACTACAACGTCAAGCATTATGTATTTGACTGGACTGGTAATCATTCATGTTATATTGTAAATAACTGATCAATTTTGCTTTTTCTTTTAATAACCATGAGTTTGTACATGTATATACTTTTTAAATGTATTAAACTTAATAAATAGGTTTCCTTAAAAGGTGAAAAATGTATTTAGTGTGCATTATTTGTCTTTTTTTATGCAAGTAGGAATGGTTGGTGTGATGCAGAGAGTGATAAGGATCCTAATTATTATAGCCATTTGATTAGAATAATTTATTTAATTTGATATGATTTCTATTTATAATTTGATTAGGATTTCCGCATCAAAATATGATACGATTTTTTTAACAGAATCTAATCATTTTGATTAGATTTCCGCATTAAAAAAAATGATTAGATTTTCCTAATCATTTTTGATTATATTGATTAAGATTTCCGCTTCAAATTATGATATGATTTTTTTATCAGAATCTAATCATTTTGATTAGATTACAATTCATAAATTTTGATTAGATTTCCTTATCAAAAAAATTGATTAGATTTTCCTAATCAGTATGATTAGATTCTAATGAGTCCCCGTTTGTATTGTTTTCCTAATCAAATTTGATTAGTTTCTAATCATATTTGATTAGTTCGTTTTTAGAGTGTATCATTTCTTAAGTATTTCTTTGACAGACCATCAAATTCGTCCTGATGAAGAAATACAATTTATTTTTTTCCCTTCGATTTCTTATGAGTGAAAAAAGGTGAAACTATGAATATTTTATTTTCCATTGTAGAGAATACAACAATGAGAGACGTCTCTTAAAATTAAAGATTAAACTGAACAATCCCAGTTTGAAACATAGGTTGTCAATGCTATCATGGGTCCTTTTGTTGTTCCTAACGCCTTTTGCTTTTGAGGCAGTTATATGATAATTGCGATTTCCACAAACAATGTTGCGATTAAACACCTTTTCGCTTTTTATGCATTTAACATTTGCGTTCTTTTTCTTTCTTTTGTAAATTCTAACTAAACAGTATAGGGGAGACTGGGGTAATTATGGCCCCTTTTTTTAATTGCCTATTACTACCATTAAATGAAAAGTCCAATAACATTCTAATTATGTAAAAATACAGTCAGTCTATATACCTATAATATACAACGGAAAGTATAAACCTGTGACTTCTCATTTGCATATTAATTACCATTATGTTAACAACTTTGTGGGGCCATAATTGGGGTATTTATGGCCCCTTTTGTCATGATTGTATGAATTACACGATATTATGCTAATTAATTATGATAATGTATAATAAATGTTGTTGGGTATTCTTAATAAACTTATCAACCATCAACAATGATTAAATCAATAATTGGTTCAGCCAACATTATGAAATTCTACAGTCATAGCAACACACAAATTTATGTACATAATCATACAACTTAATGTTAACGCAGATGGGGATCTGCGCTTATACACTGTTTACGCATTGGGGGCCGTAATTACCCCAAGTGACATTTTCAATTTGATCCCTCTTTACAGCTCTACTATTGGAGATATTCAGGTGGAGGTTTTTCTGTTGTGTTTGTTAATTCCTATTGTTTCTGTTTCAATCAAAATTTCATCTTAAATGATTCTAATTAATTACATCACACCACAAATAAAAAAGCAGACTTGCCACTTTCCAACGAACAGAATTGTGATTGCCGTACATTTCAAGCTCCCCTAAGCACAAAATTTGAAGTAAATGGCTAATTTTTCTCACATAACAGTAGGAAGAATTTAGCTAGGCATGTGTCAAAAAAGAATTATCATTGTGTAATGCAGCAAGGAATTATAAGCTCTCAAAGACAAAGGGGCCATAATTACCCCAGTCTCCCCTACACTTCACCAAAGAAAGTCGCTTGTGGGCTTAAATTTTGAAACCTAGGCCAAAACTACATACTGCAGTATAAGGTCGATTTGGCGCCCCCTAAATTTTAGATTTAAATGGCGCCTTACATGTATGTCTAAGGTCAATTTGATGTCCCTGAGTTTCAATTCAGTTTGGTGCCCCTTACTTTCAGGTCAATTTGAAATGCAAAAAATGCAATGTGTAATACAATAAAATTATAAATGTATTGATGGTTAGTATCCCACAATGTAAATTCTGTAAGACTGTAAGAGGAAAAGTATAGAATTATTAGAGAACATGACAATTTATTCGTTCCACAGGAACACAACTTGTCGACCATTTTTGTGTCAAGTGTGTCAGTAAGTGCATATAGTGTATCATATATCAACGCAAAGTGTATGAAATAAACTTAATGCAAATGAGGTCAAAAAGTCACTTCAAGGTCATATGACGTGAAAGGCTCATTAATATTCATGAAAAAAATGATAAAATGCAATAAAAATGCTATTTTCAACCATTATTTCTAAAGGTTTGTTATATGAATACAACCAAAAAAGTACATATTTTCTGTTTCAAAAGGGGTCGCACGCACGCAATGGAGAAGATGGATGTGTTGGAGTGAGAGTTAAGTCAATTTTCCTCTTTTTCCGGATCTTATTGTATTTCATGCTATTTTATTCGTCATACTACTTATGAGCACAGAACAGCAGAAAAATACAACAAATAGAGAACCATATTTGTTCAGGAAGAGGAAAAATACAGAGCAAATTAGTTCACGAACTGCACCGAAAACGCCCAAGTCTACTACACGTGTCAAAGCCCGTGCTATGTCGGACTAGCCTCCCGGTCAGACAGAAAAGTCCGACTCCACGCCTGCCAGCACAGACATTCCACACAATACGGCGGACGACAATATGGCGCCCACTAACATGGTGAGTCACTCACATTTTGATAAGGTGACGGACAAAATTATCGAAAAACTTGACACACTAAATTCAAACGTCGCGGCAATACACAAAGTCCACTGGAGTTGTGTCCTGTTTTTTACTACATAGGAGGCTGGATATAGTTCTTGTGATGCTACTAGACAATTTTGGAGCATCTTCATTCTGTTGATCAATGTCATTTAATGATATAACTTTTCGAATTTGATTTTGGATCAACTAAGTTACTCTACACCATTACTCACCATATTTCACCACTCGGAGGGAGAACATATGTGATAGAAGTAAGTCACTCTTTCTTCTTAGACTTAACAAGGATTACATGATACAATGGAGTGGATTATACTCCTCCGCCTACTATTACTGTTTTCGATAATCAGCTCTTTATCATCTTCTGGAAATAAGTACTCCCCTCATAGTATAGAGAAGACATCTATTGTCTCTACTGAGCACCCAGGATGGAAGAATGAAGTGAAATGCAAAGGAGCACCCATTGCATATTACAACAACTCCACTGCATGCTTTCGGCTAGCTATCCTGTCATCTGGTGATGTACAGCGAAATCCGGGCCCCACCCAGGAGGCGACCAATGATGACCATCATCACCGAGAAGAGCTCCGCATCGGTAACCAAGGCCGGTTGTGCTATGATGCGGCCACCCTGCATAGTCTCAACACCGGACTTCATCACAAGGTCGATCACCCGACATGGATGAACATCTGCAATCTCGGAATTCGACGGAATAAGAGAACCCATCAAGGTCATAGAGTTAATGACAGTAATCAACCAGATGAACAAAAACACTTTCTTGACATTAAATCGAAAGGCCTCAAAATAGGCAATTTAAACATATGTAGCTTATATACTAAGATTGATGAAATTAGAGGGAAAAAAATGTCTTAAGTGATCATAGGCTAGTGTATGTTGTGAGCAAACACTTTAAACTTAGAGCTCCCGCAAGAATTATCCATACGAGGGCATATCGACGGTTAGACGTAACCTTATTTTGTTAGCTGCTAAAATGGAGAGTAATGACGGAAATGATGTTGAATTTGAGTGGAATAACTGGAAGATTCAATTTGTTGATATTTGTGATGATCATTGTCCTAAGATTAGAATAAGGGTAAGGGGTCCGAAGACAAAGTGGGTTATGCCCGATTACACTCGATCTTGTCATGATAGGGATGCATTCAGAACAAAAGCTGAGAATACAAAGGACCCACAGGATTGGAAACTTTTTAGGTCTTGCCGTAATCATGTAAATAATCTAAGGATGAGTTTGAAAAAGTCTTTTTGCCATGAACAGATAATTCAGAACAAAAAGAACCCCTCAGAACTCTGGAAACTACTTAAAAACATTGCCCCTACTTTCACAAAAAGTGTTTCCAAAACACTGACTCTAGATGTGTTAATGAGTATTTCACGTCTATTGGTAGTCAACTTGCCGCTAGCCATATCTCTACTGAACCCACCATCTTACCATCTCAGAATATTGTTCATCCTACCTTTGTATTTGAAATAATTTCAGAGGATTTTATACGTTAAGAATTGGAATCACTTCTCATTAATAAGGCAACAGGTCTAGGGGGTATTAATGCTAGACTATTGAAGTTGGCCACTCCGGTCATTAGTGCACATATCAACTTATCTCTTTAACCTCTCATTAAAAACTAGCAAAATTCCCGTAGAATGGAAACACGCTCAAGTTACCCCTATACATAAGGGCGGGGATAGAGATAATGGCCCGTATTCTGATAGCCTAATTTAGCTTAACCCTAGGTTAAGGGTAGTTTAACTCCAGTCTAACTTTTTTAATTTAACCCTGGGTTAAAAATTAAGTATTCCGATAGAGAAGTTTTGCAGCTAAAATGCACTATCAAAAATACACATTTTTAAACCTGGGATTAAATTTCAAAGTTAGCCTAGAGTTAAACTACACTTAACCTAGGGTTAAGTTAAACCAGGCTATCAAAATACAAGTCCGGCAGCCAAGGAGGGTAAGGTTGCATTGGAATGTTATATTTTTTTTAAAAACTGGTTTTGACTGGTAAGACCTTCTATTTTAACAATCCACATGCTGGAGCTCTGTCAGCATTGAGCAATTTAAGATATACACGAAAATCCAAAATGGCCGCCGGCGGCCATCTTGGATTTTCTATTTCCTTACTTTAACATACCTAAAATATTCAAAATTTGGAATATAAGGGTTTTTAGGGGTGGAGAATCCAAATCTGGGGTTATTTTGGGATTCAAGCATGTTCTGGTGGCGAAATATAACAAAAAGCGGCCATTTTTCAAGATGGCCTCCGTAGAACATGCAGTATATTGACTATATAGGCCCTACACAGGAACACCTTATTAATTCCCCCATCTTTAAAATAATTCAAGTGGACAGTCAAGTTGGGAGGATGGGCATAATGAAGAGAATTCATTGTGCAATAATCTTGATCAAGAGCAATATTTAACTAAGATACCTAAATGTTGCCGATATGCATATAGATATAAACATGCCTTTAATCGTCTTTAATGTATCCTTCTGATATGACAATTTTCTTTTCTGTTTTGCTTTTTTTTTTCTTACTACGCTTCGTACTGAAAGTAATATCTTTGGGATGATGCAATATAATGATCTATTGACATCATGCAGCTTAATATTTAATGAATTAAATTTTGAGGAGGGGACCATGGTCAATAGGCCTATATTCCTCTCCATAATCATGATAATGAAATGTTTGGCATAACAGTGCTTCAATCCATCTGAATTGCTTTAAAACATTGCACAAACTGCTGTAACAGCGGTTTCATATGCTTGATTATTTGCTCATTGTAGAGCAGATCCACTATTTATTATTATCTCTGCCTATTACTGTTAAAACAAGATCAGAGTGTGATGGTGAAAAAAACTAATTGAAACAATTTAATTATTATCTTCATTAGAAAAAAAAAAATATAATGACTTGCTTCAATAAGCATAATAAGTTTCTTTTAGCATTAGGCGCAAACTTTTTAAAAAGATGTAAGCGAAGGTGATATAAAACTCTGTATCTGCTCTTAAACTTAGAGCTAAAACTAAAATTGTACTTTTTTAACTTCAATGCCCTCTTATTTTTTTTATTCATCTCCTACTGGACCTCTGGAAACATTTCTTGCAAATCCTTGTTTGGGCATTTTGACCCTGTTGACAGGTTATGGCACTACATGGATAGAATATTGCACAGCCTATGCTAATACTGTACATGCAAGGCATGTCTCTACATTGTAGGTACTTGGGCAGCATATTATATCGAGGATGCTTGGACGAGCTACATGTACTTCTGCTGAGACCGTAATAGGTATATTCTGCACCATTAATATGCATCCATAATCGAAAATATTTGGGTCTGGGAAATTAGGACTGGGCTCAAGGGAAATCCTCCCGATCCAGGTTTGAATATGAGCATGTTAAGTGTTGTCAGTGAAAGCTTCCATTATCATGATGGGAATGTACCCTGGTTATACTCCTTTCCATCACCATATAATCCAACGTGCCTCTGCCATTGACATGATTGATGTACATGTATTATGGGGTTGCCCATAGCCAGCTCCAATATAAATGCAAAAGCTTCATGCATGACATCCGCCTTGTCTGCCTCAATGTCTCCTACTGACACCATGAACGTGCATCCCAGGATAGTTTCTCATAAGCTTCCACAGAGTTCCCTTTCCCATGCTTAAACATACCCCAACTGTGTCCCAGCCAGTCAGTGCATGACCTGGTAGCATCAGGAAAATGATGTCTTTCAGCTTGTCGACTGTGTCAGGTATATGTCAATGATAGTCCTGTCTTTTATTGTTGACTGCAGGCACTGGTGACTCCATCACTAAAAATGATAAAAGACCTTGCTCGTGGTTATAATGAAGAAAAAGGATATATGTGTCATCTGCGATTACTTGTGTGAAACTTCCCTCATCGGTTGCCAGTTTGATGGCTTTCTGGACAACAAAGCTGATGGCCTTCTACCCCATATTCTCTCCACCTCCTTTGATATAGGAGCACAGAAACCTTCTGGCAGATTGTGTTCAAATTCTCTCATGTCTGCTTCATTCCTATTTCATGAGCGGCATTTACTCACTCTTGATCAATATGGCCATTCACAACATTGACGATAGTTTCTGGATGATCCTGTGGCTCAAAAGTCAAGTTCTTAGACAAACTATGGTGACATGTGATGCCCAATTAATATGACATTGTGTTTCAATATCGATTGACTTAGACCTAGGACGGTTTGTAGAAACGGGCCCAAGATTTACCTCCAATACCTTTTCTGTTGGTCTTGTCTGCAGATATATGAAATGTAACAGATTACGGATACATGAAGGAACACAAAAAAGGTCGCTACTATCCTCAAACTAATGAGCTGCAATGCATGTTCCAGAAAAATACCTCGCAGATCCTTTGCATTCAGACTGTCATAAATATGAAAATCTAGCCTGCACAGAATTTTGATAATGTAGTGGCTCCATAACCTGTCAAAATGCACAAACCAGAGAGGCAAGAGATGTTTCCAGTAGTCCAGCAGAAGGAGATGAATGGGATTAATGCACAGGCTTTGTATTAAATATGAAATAAAATTTGACCATTTGCTTTTTTTTTTGGAGCAGATACATAGTTATATATAACTTCGGCATTTAGCTGTTTAAGCAAGTGGCGCTTAATGCTAAATGAAACTTATTGATACAAGTGATTATCTTCATGTTTGTTTTGTCTTCAAATGAAGACAATCATCGACTTGATTAAATTAGTTTTTCAGTATCATATTCAAAGCTTGTTTAAACTGTCATAGGCATATAGGTAGAGGTAATATTAAACAGTGTATCTGCTACAATAAGCAAGAATCAATTAAGCGCTTGAAATGGTTTTTACAGCAGTTTATGCAAAATAAAAGGCACTTCCGAAGGATTAAAGAACAGTTATGTTAACCCCTACCCAATCAGGCGGTCAACCATTCCCTACATTATCAGGGAAATTAATTTATTTATCAAGGGCTAAGCTCCGGGGGTGGGGGGAACACTAAAAATCATTGAAATAGTGGTCTTTAGCATTTTTTTCGGGGGAAACTTCCCTGTATTATATTTATTTAGGGGAATAGGTTTCTAATCTTTCCGGAAAATTCTTGAAATAGAGTTCCAAAGATGGTTATATAAACCTGTTATTTTTCGGGTTTCCCTCCAAAAGCTTGTAATACGGAGTAATTTTGATGCTGCTTCCCTTCCAAAAGCTTGTAAAAGGGCATAAGTTTGATGCGGCTTCCCATCCAAAAAAGAAAAAACAAAAACAACGAAAAAACGAGTGATAGGGGTATCTCTTGGAATCCAGAACGAGCATACATGTATGTATTTTCGACCATCGAGTTGGGGGGGGGGGGTGGTGTCAAATTATTAGGGAGTGGAATATTTCTCCCCTCCTCACAGGTTAATGTACTATATATGCAATCTTAAGCTGCCATTTCAATTCTACTCCACGTGAAATGTAAATCTAACGTATGACATTAAATCTTAACATAAAGACGCGTCCATTATTTGAGGAGGGGAAACGCAACATTACATTCATGAGTTTAGAGGGAATACATGCAGCTTAGCGGCGCAGAAAATTATACGGCTCTACAAGACCCGCGCTAACGGCGGGAAGCGACCGATTGACAACTGCATGCACTATTACTTAGCGTACAAAACTCGTCTAAGAAAACTTCCCTGTCGGTAAAATCGTATTGTCAGTCGATCCGTTCGAGGAAATTAGTCATGGACATGAAATAAATAATTGAACTTTATCATAGTTTTCGTAGGTAGATGCTTCAGACCAGATTGGGGGAAAAGACATCCTGGCAAGCTATAACACGATTGTGCTGAAATTGTAATCAGAATCTTTATTTCACATAGATTGATGTTCCAAACGATTATTGATATAAATAGTGATCTTGTCACATCTTGCGAAGACGCCGTCCACATGCGATATGCATGTGATATGCGGAAATATTGACCATCGAGTAAAGATTCGTTGTGATAATGTTCAAAGTGACAGGACTTTTTTTTAACCAATCGAAATGAATGTACCATATTTGGAAAGCTGAGAATTCAAGCTTTTAAAAACTGCTTGATCATTAAGGTGTAATATAATATGCGTAATCGCAGGAAGATGACTATGCAGCGTATGAGCTATTTTGAGAGCAAAATTGGCCATATTGTACAGGAATTTGATCTTACTGGGATTTCGAAGTGACACAAGTGACAGGACTTTTTTTTCCCCTTTGCAATAAGTTATTCCTATTTTTGAAACATTCAGATTCTTAGCGTACTTATTCAAGTTGATCATTTCTTTGAAAAGGTAGTTGCTCGCCATAATCAAGAAAACAAAGTGAAAAAACTGTGCAAAATACAAAAAGTCTATGGCCGCATTCGCTTTGCGTAGAGTTATAGCGCCCTCTTCCCCTTAAGTTTACAACTAGAATTGATATGCATTAGATTATTATATAGCATCATCCCAAATAGATTACTTTCAAAACAAAGGGTACTACAAAAACTTCAGAAGGATACACTGGAGATGATAAGCCTATCAGCAACATATGATCTTAAATGTTGCACTTAATCCTGATATTATTTCATTTAGTGCACTATGAATTCTTTTGATTAGGTCTATGCCCATTCCCCCAACTTATCAAAATTAACTTAAATTAAAAATGGGGAATTAAAATGATTCATAAGGTATGCAAGGTATATATATCATTTAGTCAATTATACTGCATGTTCTATGGGGGCTATCTTGGTAAATGGCCGCTTTTGTTATATTTCGCCACCAGAACATGCTTGTATCCTAAAAATAATCTCAGATTTGGATTCTCCACCCCCTAAAACCCCTTGTTTGTAGGTGGTTAAAGTAAGGAAATAGAATATCCAAGATGGCCGCCAGCGGCCATTTTGGATTTTCGCGTATATCTTAAATTGCTCAATGCTGACAGAGCTCCAGCATGTGGATTGTTAAAATAGAAGGTCTCACCAGCCAAAATCAGTTTAAACAAAACTATAACATTCAAATGCACACTTTGGCCAAAAGTCAATGGGCTGACTGCCGGACTATACGGGCCAATGTCACTAAGTATCGTCCCATTTCTGTTAGTAGGGTGTTTTCGCAGGACTACGGGGAGCTTATCTAGAACGTTAGCATAAAAGAGGGCACTATTTTCAAAATGCCTGCAAACCCTCGTTTTCTATCTTCTTCAATAACTTTGAATAAAATTTTCCAATGGTAACCGCACATGTTCCCTTTGGCTTGTGAGACATTGTAACGTCTATTGTTGCAAGGAAGATTCAATCAGTATATAGGGCTTTGATATACAGTGCGACACAGAAAAAACAACTAATTTTAAAAGCATCTGTCACATTGAAATGTTTTGTGACTTTGATGTTTATTTCATCATAAATAGTAAATTGTAACGGTCTACTGAACACTTAGGTTTAGAAAAATCGTAAAATTTGTCTGATAGTATATTCTACCAAGTTTGAGCAAAAGCAACCCTTGCAATTAATTAGTCTTTTTAAATATTTTGTCCCTTGAATGAATGAATAGACCCAGGAGGACTGCCCTAAAAGAATGAATGAATGCTCAGAAGCCAGGGTTTCCTGTGGCAAAACTTGGAAGAAAGTACCCAAGAAACGTTGTATTGACCGAGTATGAGGAAATGTCTCCGGAATAGTTTTCACAACCGTCTCCAAGTAGTTTCAAAACCGTCTCAAATTAGGCCCAAATCCGTCTCATATATAGTTGCAAAGTAGTTTCTGCGAAGTGAGATACTACCCTTACTCTTCGTCATGATAATTTAATAAAGAAATACATATCCCTAATAATTAAACACATAAGACATACAATCTTAATATGAGGGTCTCAAAGTTGGGTTTACTCTTTCTTGGGACGCACTGTATACGAGACAAGAACTTACGAAGTATGCAGAATGCGATCAAACCCCGCCTTTGTCATCTTGCATAAAGGATGTCAATGGCGCGCGGCAGTGGCTGTATTTTCAACGTCTATTGTTGCAATACGAATTCAATCCAAAGGCTACTTTACTGGGGATACCTAGTTTTTTGTTTTTTTCATACCAAGGTTTTATTGTGTCAAATGCGTCTCTGCGTATAACAGCTGACCTAAAACAATGCTGATATGAAAAGAAATAACCTACCGCCCAGCCTTTATGATTAGTCAAATCAAAGTATGCTTCTTTTATGTTTTAGCAAAGGGGGAAATGCCTGTATACATTCCTATCAAAGCGCTCGCTTATTGGCTTATAACTGACTTACGTTCTCTGCTGAAAACCTTTACGTTCTATGTTTCGGGAGAACGTACATTTCCCCAAAATAGCGTTGTAGATTTTGACAACGGGGAGCTATCTCTTGTAGCTAGGGGAAACCCTCGTTTGTGCACACAAAAACTTGTAATTTAAACGCTTGCCAGCCGTTTCTAGCAAATACCAGTGTTACACACTCTTTTTTCCTGTTCTAACAGTATGCAGGAGTTTGGGGTTTGAGCTATTTTGAAAATAAAGCCTTTCATAATGCTAACGTTCTAGATTAGCTCCTCCGTAGTCCAGCGAAAGCACCCTATTCCTACCATTATGAAGACTTTGGAAAAGGCAGTTAACCAGCAACTTCATGATTATCTGTCTGAAAATAACTTCCTCACCCCTCACCCATCGGGCTTTAGGAAAGGTTTTTCAACCAATACTGTTCTGGCTTATTTATACAATATTTTGTTTATGGATAAGGGCACAATGACTGGAATGGTCTTCTTAGACATAAGAAAGGCCTTCGACTCGGTAGATCATAGTATTTTGTTCGATAAGTTGCAATCGTATGGAATTAAGGGACAAGCCTTATCATGGTTTAAATCTTACATGGTAAATCGTACTCAATGCACCTACCTACAAGGAAAAACATCCGATGTCTTAAGATTGAAGTCAGGGGTCCCTCAAGGATGTATGCGGATGACACCGCCCTCATGTATAGTGCCTCTGACTCAAAAGAAATCGAAAATGTCTCAATCATGATCTAAATCTTGTGAGGTTGTGGCTTGAAAGGAATAAGCTCACCTTAAACATGGACAAAATATGTTACATGGTATTTGGAACACCTAAGAAATTGATAAATTCACAATATTCACCAATTGCTATCAAGGTTTTGAATGTACCAATTAAACATGTTCAGTGTGTAAAGTATCTTGGGGTCAGGCTAGACCAACACCTAACTTGGCAAGAACATGCCAAGTACACTTCCAATAAGATTCCATCTCGATTAGCTTTACTACGCAGAATCAGAAAATATCTTACAATAGATAGTGCCAAATTGCTTGCCAATGCGCTTATTCTTCCATACTTTCGATTATTGTAGTAGTATTGTGACAAGGGAACAAAGGATATCTTAATAAAACAACACAAACAGATGGCAATAATTATTCTTAAAACTAGCAGTCTCGTTCCTACCAATGAAATGTTTAATACCCTTAAATGGATTGATATGGAGGGAAGATGGCGTTTCCAAAAAAAGTAAACTGATGTTTTACAGTTTGAGGAATAATGGTCCATCATATTTATATGATATGTTCACATTATTACTTCATACACACAGGCAGGGGCCGCAGAGCGTTTTTAAAAGTGGAGGGGCAGAGCCGAAAGTGGGGGGGGGGGCTGAACAGGCTAAAAATCACAAATGTATGGTCGTTTTTGCATTTTTGTACACGCCGCCCCCCCCCCCCCGGCTCCGCGGCCCCTGACAGGTACAGAACAAGAAATTCTGAAAAACAGGGAGTTGTTATCCCCAGAGTTAAAACAGAATGCGGTAAACGTGCATTCTCTGTCGATGGCGCTCTGCTGCGGAATAGTCTACCTATCGCAGTGCGTAATGCCCAGAGCCGGAATGTTTTTTTTTCCATGTACTTGAGACACTGTTGTCAAAGATAATATTTCTATTTTAGTTCGTGATACTATGTAAGTTTCAGTTTGTTACATTGATTATATTATTTAAGTCAGCTCTGATTTAAGTTTATTTCAGCATAACATATATTTTATACAGGAAATAAGTTGATTGACACATAAATCGAATTGAATCTTTGTATTTAAAAAAAATCACAACATTTATAAATCAACAATATTGCAAGAAGTTACACGTTAAGGTCTTAGTCCAGCAGCAAGCCCATTGACTTTTGGCCTAAGTGTGCATTGGAATGTTATATTTTTTTTAAAAACTGATTTTGGCTGGTGAGACCTTCTATTTTAACAATCCACATGCTGGAGCTCTGTCAGCATTGAGCAATTTAAGATATACGCGAAAATCCAAAATGGCCGCCGGCGGCCATCTTGGATTTTCTATTTCCTTACTTTAACATACCTAAAATATTTAAAATCTGGAATATAGGGGTTTTAGGGGGTGGAGAATCCAAATCTGAGGTTATTTTTAGGATACAAGCATGTTCTGGTGGCGAAATATAACAAAAGCGGCCATTTTCCAAGATGGCCCCCATAGAACATGCAGTATAAATGACTGAATGATACCTTGCATACCTTATGACCCATTTTTAATTTAATTTAATTTTGATAAGTTGGGAGAATGGGCATAGACCTAATCAAAAGAATTCATAGTGCACTAAATGAAATAATATCAGGATTAAGTGCAACATTTACGATACATATGTAGCTGATATAAATATATATAGGCTTATTAATCATCTCCAGTGTTTTCTTCTGATGTTTTTGTACTACCCTTTGTTTTGAAAGTAATCTGTTTGGAATAATGCAATATAATAATAATCTAATGGCAGCTTAAGATTGCCTATATAGTACATTAACCTGTGAGGAGGGGAGGAAATATTCCACTCCCTAATAGTTTGACACCCCCCCCCCAACTCGGATGCTTATGTAACAATACAAGAGCTCGTTATTGGATTCCTGATGATACCCTTACCACTTCGTTTTTGTTTGTTTGTTTTTTTTTTTGGGGGGGATGAAAAGCCGTATCAAACCTATGACCTTTTATAAGCTTTTGGAAGGGAAGCAGCATCAAAATTATTCCTTATTACAAGCTTTTGGAGTGGAAACCCGAAAAATAACAGGTTTATAAAACCATATTTGGGACTCTATTTCAAGAATGTTCCGGAAAGATTAAAAAACTATACCCCTAGATTAATATAATTCAGGGAAATTTCCCCCGAAAAAATGCTAAAGACCACTATTTCAGTGATTTTTAGTGTCCCCCCCCCCCCCGAGCTTAGCGCCTTATAAATAAATCAATTTTCCTGATATGTAGGAAATGGTTGACCGCCTGATTGGGGAGGGGTTAACATAACTGTTCTTTAATCCTTCGGAAGTGCCTTTTACATTGAATAAACTGCTGTAAAAATCATTTCAAGCGCTTAATTGATTCTTGCTTATTGTAGCAGATACACTGTTTAATATTACCTCTACCTATAAGCCTATGACAGTTGAAACAAGCTGATAATATGATGCTGAAAAACTAATTTAATCAAGTCGATGATTGTCTTCATTTGAAGATAAAACAAACATGAAGATAATCACTTGTATCAAGGAGTTCCATTTAGCATTAAGCGCCACTTTAACAGCTAAATGCCGAAGTTATATACATGTATAACTGTGTATCTGCTCCAAAAAAAAAAAGAAGCAAATGGTTAAATTTTATTTCTTATTTAATACAAAGCCTGTGTATTAGTCTGATTCATCTCCTTCTACTGGACTACTGGAAACATCTCTTGCCTCCTTGGTTTGTGCATTTTGACAGGTTATGGGGCCACTTCATTATCAAAATTCTATGCAGGCTAGATTTCCATAATCATGACAGTCTGCATGCAAAGGATCTGCGAGGTATTTTTCTGGAACATGCATTGCAGCTCATTAGTTTGAGGATAGTAGCGACCTTTTTTATGTTCCTTCGTGTATCCGTAATCTGTTGGTATTGGAAATTAGATCCCTCAAGATATTCTTTCAACACGTCATGTCACATCTCAAGGAAATGGTCTGGAAGAGTCCTTCGGAATTTCTGGCAAGGTGAGCATGTAAGCGCCATTATCAAGGGCTCTGTTATGGTATCTGGAGCAATATGTCTATGGAGAGTACCTTCATGAGGTATGGAATTGGCAAGAGCGACATCATGATATCAAAACCATGCTCAAACCTGAGATCATGAAGACATGGACCCTCAGTTTGCATGTTTGTGGAAATCTTCTTCAAGACCTATTTGTCAATCAGGAAAATACATCTCATATATCTGCAGACATGACCAACAGAAAAGGTATTGGAGGTAAATCTTGGGCCCTTTTCTAGAAACCGTCATACGTCTAAGTTCATCGATATTGAAACACAATTGGGCATCCCATGTCACCATGGTTTGTCTAAGAACTTGACTTTTGAGCCACAGGATCATCCAGAAACTATCGTCAATGTTGTGAATGGCCGTATTGATCCAGAGTGAGTTGATGCTGCTCATGAAATAGGAATGAAGCAGACATGAGAGAATTTGAACACAATCTGCCAGAAGGTTTCTGTGCTCCTATATCAAAGGAGGTGGTAGTGATGAGAATATGGGGTAGAAGGCCATCAGCTTTATTGTCCAGAAAGCCATCAAACTGGCAACGGATGAGGGAAGTTTCACGCAAGTAATCGCAGATGACATATCCTTTTGCTTCATTATAACCACGAGCAAGGTCTTCAATCATTTTAGTGATGGAGTCACCAGTGCCTGGAGTCAACAATCAAAGACAGGACCATCATTGACATAATGTTGGGGTATCCTCCAGATCCCTTGAGTTGGGGTATGTCTTTCAGCTTGTCAACTGTGTCAGGTATACCTGACACAGTTGACAAGCTGAAAGACATCATTTTCCTGATGCTACCAGGTCATGCACTGACTGGCTGGGACACAGTTGGGGTATGTTTAAGCATTGGAAAGGGAACTCTGTGGAAGCTCATGAGAAACAATCCTGGGATGCAAGTTCATGGTGTCAGTAGGAGACATTGAGGCAGACAAGGCTGATGTCATGCATGAAGCTCCTGCATTTATATTGGAGCTTGCTATGGACAACCCCATAATACATGTACATCAATCATGTCAATGGCCGAGGCACGTTTGATTATATGGTGATCGAAAGGAGTATAACCAGGGGTACATTCCCACCGTGACAATGGAAGCTTTCACTGACAACACATAACATGCTCATCTTCAAACCTGGATCTGGAGGATTTCCCTTGAG
Source organism: Paracentrotus lividus (assembly GCA_940671915.1). NCBI lineage: Eukaryota > Metazoa > Echinodermata > Echinoidea > Camarodonta > Echinidae > Paracentrotus > Paracentrotus lividus. Next base: position 154,776 of record CALNVZ010000008.1, read on the forward strand.
CCCAGTCCTAATTTCCCAGACCCAAAGATTTTTTATTATGGATGCATAGTAATGGTACAGAATGCAAAATCTCTACCAGCTTTTACAGTCTCAGCAGAAGTACATGTAGTTCGTCCGGGCATCCTCAATATAATATGCTGCCCAAGTACCTACAATGTAGAGACATGCCTGGCATGTACATTATTTGCATAGGCTATACAGTATTCTATCCATGTAGTGACATAACCTGTCAACAGGGTCAAAATGCCCAAACAAGGATTTGCAAGAAATGTTTCCAGAGGTCCAGTAGGAGATGATTCAAATTCATGAATAAGAGGGCACTGAAGTTTACAATTTTAGGTTTAGCTTTATCTAAGTCTTCGAGCAGATACAGAGTCTTATATCACCTTCGCCTACAGCTTTTAAAAAAGTTTGCGCCTAATGCTGAAAGAAACTTATAATGCTTATTGAAGCAAGTCATATTATTTTTTTTCTAATGAAGATAATCATTAAATTGTTTCAATTAGTTTTTTTCACCATCACACTCTCATCTTGTTTTAACAGTAATACTAATAGGCAGAGATAATAATAAAAAGTTCTGCTCTACAATGAGCAAATAATCAAGCATATGAAACAGCTGTTACAGTAGTTTGTGCATCAGATGGATTGAAGCACTGCTGTGCTAAACATTTTATTATGGAGAGGAATATATTGGCCATGGTCCCCTCCTCACTGTTTAATTTATTAAATATTAAGCTGCATGATGTCAATAGATACATTGAAGACGATTAAAGGCATGTATATATCTATATACATATCAGCAATATAGGTAGCAGGTATCTTAGTTAAATATTGCTCTTGATCAAGATCATTGCACGATGAATTCTCTTCATTATGCCCATCCTCCCAATTTGACTGTCCGCTTGAACTAAGATGGGGGAATTAATAAGGTGTTTCTGTGTAGGGCCTATACAGTGCGTATAAAAAAAAACGGGACAGATTTGAGAAGCCTGTCAAAATTTTGTTTCAAAATATGATGTCTATATTTTGATGCTTATAGTTGCTCTGAAGTCTTATCTTTTAAATGCCATTAAAAAAAATAAGTTTCGTTCACGCATGGGCGAACACGGAACGTTTTTGTAGAAGGCTTAAAAAAAAGGCTTGCGCACAAATGGCAAGAAATGAGAATTCATCAGATTTCTTACTAATCAGCAGACTTCCTCTTAACCTTCTCATTATCTTTGTCATTATTTTTGAATTATACTTTTTCATTTACAAAGCTATTTAATTACTTGAATTGGGAGGGGGTGGGGGGTTATTTTTACATGTTATCGTTTAGCATTGAATGTTCCTTCCTACAAAAAAAAAAGAACTTTTTTTTGTCAATCCAAGTAAGGGGATTTGCATTATCAATGGGGAGGGCTTGTCATTTATTCAAATCCTTTCATTGTATGCAACAAAGGTCATGGTGCCTATGAAAGACATGAATCCTTTCCTATTAGAATTAATGTTGTCCTTTCAAGCATACAATTTAACATGTTCAAGGAGTCAAAGCCCCCTTTGCATAAGGTACATGATAGCAACATGGCAAGACCTCAGTTTACCGGTGTGCAAAGAGCGCTCTTAGTCAGAGAATACCACCGTACAAAGAATCTTAATCATGTCCTGAGACGTTTTCGCGAAGTTTTCCCGAATGTAAGATGCCCCTCAAGATCAACAGTTTACAGAAACATTGTAAAGTATACTGCAACTGGTACCAGCCAAAACCTCAACCGTGGTCGATCAGGACGCCGAAGAAGTGGAAGGTCTGCTGAGAACATCGCCGCTGTCCGTCAAGCCATACATGATCATCCTGATGGGTCTGTCAGTAGTCGGCGCAACACTCTTGGACTCCCTCCTGCAACTTTCAACCGCATAGCACGTCTGGACCTACATTTTCATCCTTATCAGATGATAAAACATCAAGAACTTAAGCCAGGCGATCGCCAACGACGTCTTCGCTTCTGTAGGTGGCTGCTTGATCAACCTGATAGGTTCATCGAGGACCTCATCATAGGAGATGAAGCTGGTTTTGCATTGAATGCAACTGTTAACACCCACAACATTAGAGCCTACAGACCTCAAGGCCAGCCACCCTTGACATTCGATTACAAGAGGAACGACAGTCGGATGAAGATGACAGTGTGGGTGGGTCTCATTGGGAATGGTACGCTAGTTGGCCCTGTCTTCTTCGACCAGAATGTCACCGGTGAAAGCTACCTCAACATGATCAACGATGAAGTTGTTCCTGCACTCGCCAATCAGCGTAGATATCGTCGCCATGGCAGCGACCGATTCCAGAGAGTCTGGTGGGCTCAAGATGGTGCGCCGTGCCATAGGAGCAGGGTCAATACAGACAGGTTGACCGAGCTGTTTGGTGAGCGGGTCATCGCTTTCAACCGACGTGTGGAGTGGCCACCGAGGTCTCCGACTTAACACCTCTGCGCACTTTTTCTTGTGGGGCTATTTGAATCCAAGGTGTTTGTCACACCACCTACAGATCTACCAGATATGAGAAGGAGAATCACTGCCGAGTTGAGAGTCTCAGACAAGACGAGAAATGATCCGCCAGATCTGTAAGAGACATGCTTCGAAGAGCGAGGAAATGCGTCGAAAGGGAAGGAGGATACGTCGAAGATTGAATTGGCAGTCAGAAAGCAAGAAGCAGCATAACGATCAACGAACATTTATTTATTTTTTAATTTTAATTTTTTTTTTTTTTTAAACCAATGTTTCGACTGTAAATAAAAAAGAAGTAACAAACATGAATTCACTTGTTTTACTTTATGTTTTATTACAGTAAAGAGAAAATGTGTTGTTCTTGAATGAGAGGTGATTGTGACTTATTTTTTAATTGAGAAAAGAGTAATTTTGGGGTGATTTGGTTGTTGGTTGGTTGGTGATTGATTGAGTGAATGAGTGATTGATGATTGGTTGATTGATGGATTGATTGATTGATTGATTTGTTTGTTTTGTTGTTAGATTGATGGTTATTTCATTGTTTGTTTGATGGATTGATTGATCAATTGCTTGATTGAAAGAATGATTGACTTTTTGAATGATTGATTGTTCGAATTATTGTTTTGAATGATTGATTAATAATCATAGGAAATCAACTCCAAAAGACAAACATATTCATTGATCTGTGCAAAGCGGGGGGGGGGGGAGTGGGGGGTTGGTTTGAGTTATAATGGCGATCAGTCAAATTTGACTATTATCACCAAGACGTTTAGTAGTTTTCTTCTTTATTTCGTAAAAAAAGGCGTCTCTCTCTTTTTTTGTTTCCCTCTTTTATTCATCCCAATTTTATTTCTTTATTTTTCTATTCGAAATAGTCCTAAAATTGAATAATTATGGTATCTTGCCAGATCACCGAGTCCAGTCCTTTCTAAAACGGCACGTCCTGACAAACCTGCTCGTGAAAGTACGAAGGCTTCTCGGAAAAATCCTATGTCTCTCGGGTGCGAACTGGGAGAGCGTCCTTTGGATACCTAAATAATTATTTTGAAAATCGAAAAAAAGGAAGAAATTGTTTATTTTAATGGTTTCAAATCAAGATAACCTTTCCGAAGAAATTGGTTTTGCACGACCGCGCATAATTCACCATTATGTGATTTGCATTTTTCTAGTACAATTTTGTGAGAAAGCAACAATCATCTGAATGGGAGAACCTGATTCAGAATGATGACAAAATTTCAAAACCCTTTGAATTGTGCGCAAGCCTTTTTTTGAGCCCCTGACAAAAACGTTCCGTGTTCGCTCAAGCATGAACGAAACTTTTTTTTCTAATGGCATTTGAAAGATGAAACTTCAGAGCACCTATAAATATCAAAATATAGGCATCATAACTTGAAACGAAATTTTGACAGACTTTTCAAAACTGTCCCGTTTTTTTTTATACGCACTGTATAGTCAATATACTGCATGTTCTATGGAGGCCATCTTGGAAAATGGCCGCTTTTGTTATATTCCGCCACCAGAACATGCTTGTATCCCCAAAATAACCTCAGATTTTGATTCTCCACCCCCCAAAACCCCTATATTCCAGATTTTGAATATTTTAGGTATGTTAAAGGAAGGAAATAGAAAATCCAAGATGGCCGCCGGCGGCCATTTTGGATTTTCGCGTATATTTTTAATTAATCAATGCTGACAGAGCTCCAGCATGTGGATTGTTAAAATAGAAGGTCTTACCAGTCAAAATCAGTTTTAAAAAAAAACTATAACATTCCAATGCAACCTATTTTATGAGGGCGCTGTTTTGCTGTCGCCTGTCTTTTTCTTGTCACTCCAGATTTCTTCATATAAACTTAGCTTTTTCATCGATTTTTTGCCAAATCTTGCCCTACACTTGGAAATAACGTTTGTAATGAACTGCAAGGATCAAGCTTAAGTAAGTTTTCATTCCTCTTAAACGATCTTTTTGACGATCTGAACTATACCGGTAGACATGATACCTCATCAGGAACTTATAGTGAGAGTTATATTGTGCGGGGTGTTTGTGCTTGTCACCGGCCTGTTACCGGCCAACATGATGACGGCAGATGACTATCCAACGCCAAACCGGCTGATTAGAGAAAGCCCAACATCGAAAGGGTTAAACTCGACCTTATTACGTAACTATTCTAATCGGGAACTAATCGCATTGAATCGCCAGTCAAATCCATTGTCTCCAGACGTCTATGCATCCCTGAGAGAATACGGACTTCTCAAAAGGAAAAGAGGTCGTCGCGCTGGATCACACATTCATAGAAAGATACAAGTCAGGATTACAAATGATCGACCGCAAAAAGGAATGAATAGTGAACGCAGAAAACATAAACAAGTCATACTTGATCGTGAAAAGCCTAAAGTAATGACAATGCCTACATTTTACATGTTAAATACTCAATCGCTGAACAACAAATTCGATGAATTCAACTTAGTTGTACAGCAATACAAAGTCGATCTGATCGCAGTAAGCGAGACTTGGTTCAATGACGAAATGCCAAATGAAATATACGGAACGTCTGGATACACCCTCATGATGAAAAACAGAACAGATCGTCGAGGAGGGGGTGTGGCACTCTACATCCGGGAAAGTCTGTATCCATCCAAAGTTGAATACATCCCAGTCCCCGATGAACACGAAGTCGTTTGGGCCCAGATACGCCCTCTACGTCTGCCGCGAGCAGTTTTATAGGTCGAAGCTTTGTCAAACTTGGTGGCGTTTCTTTCGGTATAGGGACCACGATTGATTTCTTCCACTGGAGAGGAACCGATCCTTTCTTTGAGCGAAGCGTTGATGATGTGGGAAGGGCTCCGCTAAGCTCAACGGCAAACTCCTGGATCAGCTTGGCGGATATTCCATCAGGGCCGCAACTCTTGCCTGTCTTGATATTCTTGAGGTCGTTATAAACATTCCAGGGCTGAACTTTGGGAATGTCATGCGGACGACAAGGGAAACATGCAGGAAGTGAACTCTGTCGAGTTTCGGAGTGTCAACAGAAATTGCGACAAAGGTTCATTTATTGCGTTTGCGATGCCACGATGGTCTATCGGCTCAAGTCCAGGGATATTAAGTGTAATGCTGGGTTTAGAGCTAGACGTTTGCACTTTAATGAAGCGGTACAAGATTTTGGATTTGTTTTTTAAGACGTTGGATTCTGTTTCTGTAGTACTTGGATTTAGCTTCTTGGATCTCTTTTTGTATCTTTATTTCTAAGGCGGTGCCAGTCAGGTGAACCATTCGCAAACGCTTCTGTCTCCTGACTATTAGCGATTTTACTTTAGGCGTTATCCATTGCTTGTCTGCAGAGTGTAGTTTGACTGTCTTTGGTGGGAAATAAACATCTATCGCTTGTATAGGTCAGAATAGATATTCACTGCACATTACGTTGACATCTCCTGCGTTCTTCAGATGTGACAATTGTGACTTGAAATCCACTGGCCAAATTGCCTTACGTCGGATTCTCGCATCGGGCGGATTTCTTTTTGTTGTACAACGTTTGATCTTTTCGCCTGATTTGATTTAGGTGACCAGGACTCCGTTATGGTCACTTCGTCCTATTTGGGGCGATAAGTTCGATCGGGGCATACATTGCATGCATATTCGTCAAGATCTTGTCTAAATTACATCCCTGCGTGTTGCTTTATTTACCAACTTGTTTCAAACCGTGGCCGTAGATGAGTGGTGCTAGGTTTAATCGATTGACGTCTCCCATCACAACAGATTCCAGCATCCGGGTGTTTTGACAAGATTATATCTACTCCACGTGACAGATAATCGACAGGAGATTCATTGTTTTGGTTGTTGGGTGGGAATAATACACAAGCCCGAATATACTCGAAACCTG
>CALNVZ010000008.1:161153-211168 GCA_940671915.1 Paracentrotus lividus
CAAAAGCATAAACAAATTGCTATAAAATAAATAAATGTATTTTGTTGTAGTTGTTACTAACTGAAATTAGAAAGATGATTTCATTTCAGAAAGAATTTCATTATATTAAATTATTTACAAGTATGAAGTCAACTTTCGAGTTAGATAGGAATAAACCGCTAGATACAATGTAGGGGTGATTATTATGGTACAAATTTATATATGAAAAAAAAAAAGCTAGTAACAGGAAAGATATATCAAAAACAGCGTTAACATGTAAGGGCATTGAGTAGATTGAGTAACGTAGATTAATATGATAATATATAGTCAGATATTTGAGTTATTGCACATATTGTCTTACACTGAAATATTGGAAATTGAATTTATAAAATTGAAAATTGAAAATGAGCATTAAACATTGAAATTTGAAAATACTTGTGCATTAACAATTAGCTATGAGAATTTCAGAATTCATCAATTAAATTACATTGAGATGAGCGAATTTATAAATTTATACCGATCGTTTCACATACGGAGATAGGAATATATTACATGACTTGTATTGAGAACTTTTAAAATATAAATGGTGCGTAATCGTAAATTCGTAAATAAATATTATAAAGCTGACATTGGTGTTTGTAAATCTCATAAAGTAAAATGGATTGGAAAATACCATGGCACAAAATGAGAGTGTGTGGGAGAAAGCGAAAGTAGTTCAAGTCAGTTATACAAGAAATGACAGAGAGAAGGAGATAAAGATAACAACATAAAGCGAAAAAAATGTCAGCAGCATAATAAATATTGTCCATATGGAAAAATTGGAACGATAATGAAACATTCACATGTATGCACATAGTAAATATCATTATAAATCAAAACATTATAGTATCAAGCCCGCAATAAAGTCAATTGATTCAGTCACAAATATATCAAGTTACATTGGCTTTGTTCAGTAGTCTTATGAGAAAGGGCAATGCGCTTTTTTGGGTAACGTACAGTCCGACACTTAATTTCTCTCATTCGATTACTATGTCTCAGGGACCTGTACGTACTCTGAAGTTCTGGTAGCCAGTCACGAAATCTTGTAACGAGAAATTGCAAACTTCAGACACAACCCTTCTCGTCTATCATACAGAGTATCTAATTTGGATATCTGGAGTGCGTGTGTGTATGATTCATATTGATCTCTCGGATAAGGCGCAGGGCTCTCTTTTGGATTCTCTCTATCGACGCACTTTGTTGGGCAGTGATCGAGGAGTGCCATACTGGGACAACAGTACTCCAAGTTCGGACGTACGTAGCATGTATAGATTGTCAGTAGGTCCTCAACTGGAGCCCGGTTTGCTTCATTATTCGAATGATGTACAATTTCCTTGCAGCTTTTCGCGTGATTATCATTCACATGTGACTCCCACTTCAAGTTGCACTGGATAGTTACACCAAGTAGCTTTATTCTTGTATCTCTTCCAGGTGTTTGTCATTGATCTCAAGAACCAATGGTGGTAGGCGTGTTTTTGAAAAGGTAACACGCATGGCCTTGCACTTCACAGGATTCAGTCGCATGCTGGAGTCTTCACACCACTGCGATAGCGAAGCTAGAGCGGCCGGAGTGCACTCTGACCATTTATTCGGCAAAGTGTCAGCGAAGGTCATATCATCAACTACTTCCATCTAAATACATCTGTGGATGCCTGAAGTGCACTGTTGATCATTGCGAGAAAAACATCAGTGGCCTAGACGTGTTCCTTGTGGAACACCTGCATTCGTGACAAAGGAGTGGAGAGTGTGTCCTTGTAGCCGCTTACCTGCTGACGGTGTCGTAAGAACTCGCAATCCATGGGATCAGCGATGGACGGACACCCATACTGTATAGCCTTTCAATGGCTATGTTGTGCTGGACAAGATCGAACGCTTTGGTAAAGTCTGTAAAAACGAGAGTCGACACTGAACCGTCTTATCTGCGTTGCTTGCACATAGTGCATAAGGTTGACAAGGTAATGAGCTGTTGACATGTTGCTAGGACTTCCGAACTGCTGATCGTCTATCACGTGCGTGAATATCACAAGAGCTAGCGTAGACAATGAGTTCGATGCATCTTTGAGAAATGGTCCGTAAGGGAGATTAGGTCGAAGCTTGTTCAAACTTGGTGGTTTCTTTCGGTATAGGGACCACGATTGATTTCTCCACTGGAGAGGAACCGATCCTTTCTTTGAGCGAAGCTGGATGATGTGGGAAAGGGCTCGCTAAGCTCAACGGCAAACTCCTGGATCAGCTTGGCGATATTCCATCAGGGCCGCAACTCTTGCCTGTCTTGATATTCTTGAGGTCGTTATAAACATTCCAGGGCTGAACTTTGGGAATGTCATGCGGACGACAAGGGAAACATGCAGGAAGTGAAGCTCTGTCGAGTTTCGGAGTGTCAACAGAAATTGCGACAAAGTGTTCATTTATTTGCGTTTGCGATGCCACGATGGTCTATCGGCTCAAGTCCAGGGATATTAAGTGTAATGCTGGGTTTAGAGCTAGACGTTTGCACTTTAATGAAGCGGTACCAAGATTTGGATTCTGTTTTTTAAGACGTTGGATTCTGTTTCTGGTTACTTGGATTTAGCTTCTTGGATCTCTTTTTGTACTTTATTTCTAAGGCGGTGCCAGTCAGGTGAACCATTCGCAAACGCTGTCTGTCTCCTGACTATTAGCGATTTTACTTTAGGCGTTATCCATTGCTTGTCTGCAGAGTTGTAGTTTGACTGTCTTTGGTGGGAAATAAACATCTATCGCTGTATAGGTCAGAATAGATATTCACTGCACATTACGTTGACATCTCCTGCGTTCTTCAGATGTGACCAATTGTGACTTGAAATCCACTGGCCAATTGCCTTACGTCGGATTCTCGCATCGGGCGGATTTCTTTTTGTTGTACAACGTGATCTCTCTCAATTTTGCTTTTGTAAATTTGAATTATTGTTTAGTTTATCTATGTGTATGTTATCTATGTGTGACGATTTACTTTGTAAACTGAATATAATTCAGCTTTCGGGCTGCGATGTCCAGTATTTTTAATAAACCATAAACCATAATAAACCTAACCCCCCTTGGCTGCCGGACCATCTCTGAAATTAAAACCATTCTTTTCATATTTGAGCACGCACTAATACTTATTAGCTAACTTTATCCAATACCACTTTTACAGAACTGAACTTGACCTCTATGATGTTAAATTGTTTGTTACTTGTTTATGTTTTATGTTGATTCATGTTTATTTTGTTTATATTGTATATGTTCACAGGGCCCCCTGAAAAACAATGTTATACCACTAATGGGGCTACCCTGTATAAATAAAACGGAATAAATAAATAAATAAATAAATAAATAAATAAATAAATAAATAAAGTAGTGGTGGAATTACGCAGTAGCGGACGCAGACCGGAGTCACACAATGAACTTACCGGGCCAATGCGTAAACATAATAGAGCCGCTTTTGTCCCCAGACAATTGATCCGCGCCTGTTATGCTTCAGTCACACAGACACTTACGTTTAGTTACGTATTTGTTGCTTTATCCTTCTTTAATCGTATATTCTATCATTTCTTATGTATTTCTTTGTTTTATTGGATGAACGAAATTATCACTATTTCCACTGCTGGCTATGATGGGAAGGCATCCGTGGGGATCCGCAAAAAAAAAGAAAATAATTTTTGGACGCAACCGGACGTAACTCAACGTAAGTGTCTGTGTGACTGTAGCATTACGCAACGATATTTCAGATTTGCAAGCAGCAGCCACTGACATAAATGCAAGGCTAACTGTAATCGAAAATGAAACTCTTCCGAAAATGAAAACAAATAATGAGAATATGAAAAAGGAACTCAAACAAATGGTTATGGCGTTGGAGCTGCATGACCGGAAAATGAATCTACTCATATATACAGTAGAGGAAAAAAAGAATGAAAATGTAGTAGCGTGTGTGAGAAATGTCTTCGAAGGTCTAGGATTCTCTAAAGAGGAGGCAAACAGAATCTTCATATACAATGCTCACAGATTGCCACGACGCGTCGTGACAATGGTGAGGATTCACGGCGTGTCCACAATCCAATTATTGTGAGATTTGGCGCCATGTTGGAGAGGGATATGGTATTCAACGCTTACACTCAGAAATCCCGGATGAGTCACGTGACCGCAGAAGCTCGAGTCGCGGCTGAGGGATCCCCTCGCCTTGTTACAGATCTACCTGCACCCCTTAAACGAGAGAGGTTTCTTTTGGAACAACGCGCTTACCAGATGAGGAAGAAGGAGAACAAATCAACGCGCATTAGGCTGATCGGTACAAATTTGCAGCTCGAATGCAGGGAAAAGGGTTCTTCCGCGCCATGGCTAGTTGTGATTGGTTGAAAATACCTAACCCTCATGTAGCAGTCAGAGTTGTTGCTACAACCATGACGATGCTAAAATGATTTCATTAAAGGATCAAAAATATTGTTACTCTAAACAGGCGAATGCAACATACCATTTTGCTGGCTTTTTATCTTCATATATGTTTTAATGTGCATTGTGTCCTACAAGTCTACACTTTTGAAATTGATAACAGAAGAGATTCGTCGCAGATTCGACATATATTTTCTTTCAATATTTGAATTATGAAAAAGAGTCATCCTGCAGATATTTTAGCAGAAAATGAAGTTCCATTGATGAAGCTGATTACGCAATATAGACTCTTACTCATGACTATGACAACAATCTTGTGAAAATGAACTTTTTGTTCTCATTAATTCGCCTGAGTCTCTTTTTGAATCGGATAACAAGAGGTCCTGGATTTTGTAAGTTTAATAATTATTTGCTCAAAGAAGAAGAATTTGTGCAACAAATAAAAAGAACGATAAGAAAGACAACCAAATTTTACGCTAATGGTGCAATAGAATTTGACCAAAATGATTGTTTAGTTGGTGAATGCGAATTCAATATAAACGATCAATTATTACTTGAAACTTTAATGATGACAATACGAGGGGAGACCATATCGTATGCATTTTTTGCAAAAAGGAAATGTATAAATAAAAAAAAAAGATTTTGAAAAGAAACTGGAAGATTTAGAAAGAAAGTAAGTTCTATCTAATGATAAAGCAGTTGTATTAGCAGAAATTAACAAAATAAAAACAGAACTTGACAAGTTTCGCGTTAAAAAATTGAAGGGATTGCATTAAGATCGCGAATAAAATGGAAGGAGTTCAAAAAGAATTTCAAAAACAAGATGAGGTGAAGTCGGCACCTCTCTAAGTTTCAGGTCGATTTGGTGCCCCCAAAATTTAAGGTCAATTTGGCGACCCTATCTTTTAAGCTCAATTTGGTGCCAATAAGTTTAGGGTCATTTTGGCGCCCCCTAAGTTTCAGGTCAATTAGGCGCCCGTACGTTTAAGCTCAATTTGGTGCCTTTAAATTTAAGGTCAATTTGGCGCCCCTATACGTTTAAGCTCATTTTGGCGCCCCTCTAAATTTGTGATCGTTTTGGCGCCCCCTAAATTTAAGGTCGATTTGGCGCCCGTTAAATTTAAGGTCAATTTGACGACCCTACGTTTAAGCTCAATTTGGCGCCCCTCCAAGTTTGAAGAAAAATCCCCGGGAAGGGTTGAGTGAACGTCCAAGATATACCAAATATCCCAGAAAGGGGAAAGCGGTGACAAACACATTCAAGAAATTAATAACGGAGCAACATAATGTCGCTTGAGCCAGAAAAAAATATTCCACCTTCATGACGAACAGTGTATATACAAAAAAAAAAGAAAGTTCCCCCTATTTCAGATATCAATAATTTTTCAACCAGGAGAAAATTAAAAAATCATACATGTAGGGAATTTAATTAGCTACAATGGGAGCGAATTTTAGGAAAAATCCTCTAGTCATGCATCAGTGAGCAATGGTTGAATGCAAAAATGTCATTTTTTTGAAGTTCACCAGCTTAAAATGGCAACTTTGATTCAATGATAACGGACCCATTTTCAAATGTTAAACATTTTACTCGTCAGAATGTATGCCAAACTAAAACCAAAATACGGAAAAGAAATTTGCGTCAAATTTCACGGTTGAGTGAGCATGCATCAGTGAGCAATGGTTGAATGCAAAATGTCATTTTTTGAAGTTCACCAGCTTAAAATGCAACTTTGATTCAATGATAACGGACCCATTTTCAAATGTTAAACATTTTACTCGTCAGAATGTATGCCAAACTAAAACCAAAATACGGAAAAGAAATTTGCGTCAAATTTCACGGTTGAGTGAGCCATGCAGCAAAAATTGCCCAAACTGCAATTTTTACTTCTTTGCCATGGTATAATCGATCAAACATGATGGAATTCCTGTTTTGGAATTGTATGTAACCAATATCCATTCATTTACATTTGAATAAACCCATCAATCAACCAAAAAATAGGCCATTTTAGAATTACGAAGAGTTATTGTAGTAATTTTATGCACTAGAAAGCATCTCAATAACATTTTTGGGGTTTTATTTATATTCTTTGGACACTTGTCAATGATCCTATGGCATTTATTTACAAATTCATGCTTCAGTGAGCACGTGAAACTCGAAAAGCCCTTTTCTCACGTCCGGACTAAAATTCAAATTCTTACTTTGATTGAATATAACAATTCTTTTCGGGGAGTACTTTTGATTTTATTTTCATACAAATCCCGATGTTTTACGCCTCAGGGGGCACAAGATACAAGAAAATCATGAAAAGAAGAAGAAAGTTTGGGGCTTCGTCATGGTTCAGTGACTTTTCGAATAGGTAATTTGAGTAAAGATCATGTTAGTAATAGACCAGTTGAAGCTATGTGCAAAGTTTCATAAAATAATTCACAGTCAAATGGACAAAAACTGACAATTAAAATATGCCAAATTTCACTTTTGTTAAACTTTAATTAAACCTCTGTACACAAAGTCAATGGAGGAGGAATTCAATACCTGACAAATGTGAAATTCGACCAATTTCATTGATGATTATTGTTAATTCTACCGTGAGTTGTGTCACGAAACTTGGCACACAGCTTCAACTAATCTCCAACTAAGATGATCTTGAAATTACGTATTCCAAAAGTCACTGAACCACGACGAAGCCCGAAACTTTCTTCTCGTTTGCATGTTTTTTTTTTTGTATCTTGTGCCCACTGAGACGTGAAACATTGGGATTTGTGAAAATAAAATCAAAAGTACTCCCCAAAAAGAATTTTCATATTCAATAAAAGTAAGAATGTAAATTTTAGTCCATACGTGTGAAAAGGGCTTTTCCTGTCTCACGTGCTCACATAAGCATGAATTTGTAAATAAATGCCATAGAATCATTGACACGAGCCGAAAGAAAAAAAAATAAAACCCCAAAATGTTATTGAGATGCATTCTAGTGCATAAAATTACTACAATGAATATTCGTAATTCTAAAATGGCCTATTTTGGGGTTGTTTGATGGGTTCATTCAACCGTAAATGAATGGATATTGATTTATACATACACTTCCAAAACAGGAATTCCATCATATTTGATGTTTGTTCACGCGACCCACCAAGGCCCCCTCAGTCCTACCCCAAGGAAACACATCTGAGGAGGAAATCTGTTATTGTTCTTTAAATAAAATCTAGAAGTATGGTTACACGCTCGACTCTTTTGTCTAGGGGAGGGGTCAAAGTTTAATTTGATTGGGGTTCATCATTCATTTTATTCATTTTCAAACCATGGAAATGTCTATCTTCCCTAAATTGTATTGTAAAATCTCAACCAAACATAAATCAAAATAAAATATATTACAATAATCACTATTTACAGCCTTGTCATCAAGGCTAAACAAAGGGGAAAATGATGATATTTAAGGGTTAAACGTTTTTTTTAAATTTCTTTTGCTTTCAGCATAAAGATGGAATAAAATATTCCGAATTTTCACTATCTGGTTTTTTACTTCAACCCCTCCCCTAGACAAGAGACCTAAGCCTGTCTTCAGAAATATAGATTTTACTTAAAGAACAATATAAAACAATACACCTCAGTCGCGTTTCCTGGGGGTAGGACTGAGGGGGGCTTGATCGGCCGGGAAAAAAAGGGGGCCCCCAAATAAGAAAAAATGACAAAAATGGGCATCATGGGGGTTGACAAAACATTTTTTGGAAAAAGGTACACGTGAAGGGTTGGGAGAACGGTCAAGATATAGCCAGGGTCCCAAAAAGAAAAAGCAGGGACAATCATATTCAATAAATTAAAATCAGAGCAAAATCATGTCGCTATGGCGGCAAAAGAATATTCCACCTTTATGACGGACAGTGTATTCAAGTAACTTCAATGAAGGTGATAAAAAACTAAACTAATCGGTAAAAGGTTGAATATACCGACAATATGCTTAAAGGGATGCAGTATTAACATTGAATGATATTCATATCACATTTATTGAATTTAGCTTATTTTGCCAACGTAATTGTAAACACTTAGGTAAGTCTGGTATCTCTTCAAAATTGCAAGCTAATTGCTTGCTTTACCTTCGAGATATCAATGATTTCATACTCAAAATTTATAAACCAACACCGGATGGTTTATAAAACCATGTGCTTTTCCACACACCCACTTCCTGTTGTATAGTCCCGCGTCCCTAGCGGCCTGGTGAGCTATCACACTGTAAACATAAATTAGTCATTTTGACTAATAAAAATTAGTCCTGCCATATGTCTGAAATGACTACAATTAATTAGTCAGATGACCAACGTTTAGTCATTTCAGACACTTTGGGATTAAGTCAGATGTCTTGAATTAATTAGTCAAATAAATAAAGTTTAGTCATTTCAGACACTTTTGGATTTAGTCAGATGACTAGAATTGATTAGTCAAATGACTAAAGTTTAGTCATTTCAGACACTTTTGGATTTAGTCAGATGACTAGAATTAATTAGTCAAATGACTAAAGTTTGGTCATTTCAGACACTTTAAAAGTGAAATGAGAACAAGAGGGGAGGACAGAGGGAGAGAGGGAGACCAGGATGGAGAAGAATGGAAAAGTCTAATAAAAATTTATATTAAAAAAAAGTAAATTAAAACGTATAAATGTAAATTCGAAAATAATGGTTTCAATGAAGAAATTCCCAATCATCACCTTCACTTCAAATAACATAATAATTATGTATACGTATTGCTTTGAATATGTACATGTATACATGACATGTTGCATTTCATTGCATGATATACATTCAAACAAGGTAAAGTACGTGGTACAGTGAAATATAAAGGTTTGAATACAAGAACATTATGCAGAATAGAAAAAAAATAGAAATGCAGGAAATAGCATGTATCTGAAGTTTAGCTTGTCTTGGAAATTTCAGCAATAACAAATAGCAAATATTCCCCCAGCTCAACAAAGGTACAACTCCATTCAATACTCTGAGAAAGTCTTAAATCGTCCGATAGCACGTTCAATGTGAATCCTTGCTGATTCAATACGACGTGTCTTGACTGTGGCGTGTGTGTTGAGTTGCTTCCAATGTACAAATGGTCATGATGGTGGTATGTTTTAGTGTTGCTCCCCCTTTTTGCTCGGAGGTGTCTTATGAGAAAACAACGATCCGCCATGACGCCATCGCCATGTTCAATGTGGTTCAAGCAACCAGATTCTTGTGTGATCTTTTAATCTGATACACTACCTCCAAAGCTGAGAGAGAAAAATGAAGGTACCCCTTGGAAATGTTGCAACTAAGAGCTTAGGAGTATTGTGATGTTTATAAGATGACCAAGTTATTCTTTGAGAACAAGGCGTTGATGGGGTTAAATATTTCAGTACACTCTAAAATTGTTCCAGTGTTCTTGAAGTATATTAAACTCTTCGGAAGACTTGCCCTTACTTGTTCCTTTGTTGGCCATTTGATGAGAAGTGGTCGCAGTTTAAGGTCCAGAAAATTTCAAAATGTTCCAATTTCAAATGTATCTGCCGGTCCACGATTTGTAAAACCACGTCGAAGACGGAAAAGTGTCATTATGAATTATTCATACACAGTGAATATCCTTGAACGATGTTCCTGAAAAATGAGGCCATTAAAATAAAAAGAATTATTAGACAGGCATTATAAAATCCCAGGAAGGGCATCTATATAATAATTGAAATATTTGTCTCTCTCATCATGATCTTTATTCCTTACATGAATTCATTTGATTTTCAAATTTACTAAATTATTAAAATAGTCATTCAAATTAGGTATTACTATTATTATTATTATTATTATTATTATTCTATTCGGCAGAAAGATGACATACAATATAAATAAAATTGATTCCATATAAAAACATATTATTAAAGAACACAAAAATATTAAGACACTATTTTCACGTGGCTGGGCTGCCAGGCCTTGGGCAAAGTTAACTAAATAACTACAGTCTGCGGACCGCTCTAACCTATTATCCAGCCAGGTGAATTCAGTGTTGCAATATATGTGATATTAACAATTATAACATAACATTCATAACTTAAAAAGTCATTAAAAAGAAAAAATCAGTTTAAAATGGTACAAATTGTGTTTAAAAAAGGCGTTCAAGCAGTTGTTGAGTCTCTTTCAAGTGGACATGACCACACCATATTGGAAAGGTGTCTTAATTCCAAACATAAAAGTATGAGACATAATGTACTACAAGCTAATATATAAGTAAATTGCAATTAAATATGTGAAACAATAAAAAAAAAAAACCTGCAATGACAATAATATTGCATAGCTCTAATTGAAAAAAATTTGGCATTCAATTGGCGAAATTAACCATTTAGTCCAATATCTAAAATACACTCCCTCTAAAAGGTGAGATTGTTATTCAAAAATGATTTTCATGTACAGATTCAAGTACCGAATTATAGAACATAAAGTGAAAATACCTCAGATATAGCTGGAGAAGCTTTCGGTGTTTTGAATCCATTCCAGTACCTCATTTTGATGCCTTCTCTTTCAGAAAGTTGAACAAATAGCTCAGCATGATCACCTTCAATTATGTAAAAGGGGGAAAATATATTATGTTATAAATGAAAATAATAGGAAATATTGTTATGTACGTGTATACATTGCTCATGATCATACATTATTGCAAAATATGTGAACAATTATAAAAACAACTCACCGGTATAAAAGAAGCAGGAATCGTCTGACGAAGAAACACATTCTATGAATCTGGAGCGCGTGAAAGCCGATGGGTCTGTAAGCTGTCTGTCTTCGTAGGATAGATGCAAAGTGTTTGAGTGATACTTCTGTTTGCGAAGCTTCATCTCTGGTTGACACTTTTGCTGTGCTATGTTGAGTGTGATAGAGATGTTGTAGATACCATGGAGATGTCTGGCATTCTGCATGAAAAATTAATGAAACATAAATGTTAAATAAAAAATGTTTTTATTAATTTCATTTTTTTTTTTTTTTTTTTTTTTTTTTTTTTTTTTTTTGGGGGGGGGGGAGGCTGCACCACCTCATCTTTTACAAATTAAAATTCGATTCGGCAAGAGTTCCTTTTGCGACAGCTACCCAAATTGAAAAATATACATGTGGAAATTGTTTATAATAATATTTTAAACACAGACTAGGGTTAGGGTTATGGTTAGGGTTATATTAAAAAAAAATGATATTTTAATAATAAAAAAATAACAAAAAAATACAACTTCCAGTTTATTTAGAGAAAAAACACTAGAGGAATAGCGGGAGTCGAAGCCGAGTCACCAGCGTCACTGTCACTCACTCTCACACCACTACACCAACGAGACGGCTTGCGCACTGCCGAGGATTTTTTATATTTTTGAATCAATTTTGAATAGCAAAAGGTTGACGTCCGATAAATTATAGAGACGCATGCGCACAGGTGTGTTGTTATCGATTTTGGGTTTTTTTTTTTTTTGAGTGGCTGTCGCAAGAGGAACTCTTTCCTTTGATTCTTTACATGAATATATTCAATGATACTAATTATTGATCATCATATAACTATAATCATTCAGCACACCATCCGAGTATAGAGCGTGTTCTGCAACTACAAATTACTAGTATTCCATGATATAAGCATACAACTAACGTGGAATTGAGCATGTGGGGCTACAACAAAAATTTAACATCACAATTTCTTCCATGTTCGGGATTCGCGTTAAAAATAGAATATGACATAAACTTACCTTGGTCTTTAAAAGCATTTTCAACGATATCCTGGGATGGGTCTATTTCTTGGGCGTTGCATTCGATGTCGTTTTGTTTTTACCATTTTGGCATGTGTCCGTGTGGTTTGACCGCGAATCACTGTTACGTGCGCCGTATAGGCCTAGCCTCTGACCATAAATAAGTCATTTGTAGGCCTACATGTTATTTGTTAGTCATTTGACCAATGTAAATAAGTCATTTGTTAAATGACTTGTTTATATTGGTCAAAATGACTTACCTAAACTAGTCTTGACTGAGGTAATTAAGTCACTGAGACTGGACTAATATAAATTAGTCGTTTTGACTAATTTATAAGCACCAATGACTAATTTATGTTTACAGTGCAGCAGAGGGTACTGGTGTTCGGCTGTATGCTTGGCATTGTTTGTTACACTGTTTTAAGGTCGTAAATGACTTCCATTTGATCTGAAATTTTCAGTAGTTTGTTTTTACTGTTGGAACAATATAGTTATATTAATCTTCATATATATAATTGCTCTTGCTTTTGAAAGCTAATAATCCCTTTAAATCAATCAATGTCATAATATAGCCAAAATCCCCCACTACATGATTCAATTATTATAAAGCAATGTTGGAAATATAAACAATAATAAGTACGTATTAACACAAGAACACAGTAAACATTATTTTAATAAAAACCCTGGACCTCAAGTTCACATAAAAAATGGAAATTTCTTCCTTTACTGCTATTTCGATTTTGATGCAGTATAATCAACCTTAAATATAACAAAAATGCAATTTTGGTCGTTTACGACAATTATTAACTTTACAAAAAGAAAAAAAACCCAAGGTAACTTACGTATATTTACGTAATATTAAAAGTAACTTCTGGGGTGTACGGCTGTCGGCGGTTGTGTTCGGGTCGACGTACTGTGAGTAGCCACAAACAGGATCCCTGCAAGATTCATGCCAGTAGGGAGCTGATTTGCCTGTAACGGGAAAACCCTTGACTCACACCTGTATCCACACTCTACTCCACACTTGTACCCCATCCTTCCACTCAAAGAAGACAACCTCTTTCCTCAGTGGTTTGTAATGCTCTGCCCTCATCCATTCCACTCTCTCACACGCATTTAGAACACTCCTCGTGTCACACCTATCAAGCATCGAATTAGCGCCCCTCTAGCCGAAATGGCCTAGTTACCAGAAAACAACTCATTACGACACTAATTATTCAAAAACATACAGGGCCTATATGTTTACAAGCATAGCTTCTTTTATAGGTCCATCCAACTGCTAGCTATATTATAGCTATTTGCATTTATGATTAAAACTCTTTATATAAATGTATAATGTATTTAAACATGACATGTATTGTAAGAATTATTGTTCATCATGAATGTTTTATTATGTTTCTTTTTTAAATCTTTTTTAAACAAATGTAATTTTGCTGAAATTGGAAAATAAACTGAACTGAACTGAACAAAACGGTGTCGCCAGTGCATCTATAGCGAGCTTTGATTTCGCACCTGTCTTGTGCGCTCTAATGCTGGCATCACACTGTTCCGGAGTTGAGCAACGATGGACATACAAATGGTGAAATAATCAGGGTTCGTGCGAAGTCAGCCGATGTCTAGAAGGTAATACACGATTGCACTCGAACAACCATTGCTCGTACTTTCTATTATTTAGGGGGAACGCTCTTTGTATTATTATGTATAATCCCCCAGGAGAATAGCATTCTTTACGGATTTATGCCAGTGCGAAGGATACACGAAGGGTACACAAATGTCCCGCTGCTTTCGTGATCAGAGCAATTAGATTAAAAAAATGTCCTTGACCGTGGGTCAATCCTTGCTCAACTTCGGAAAAGTGCGATGCGGGCTTGACAATACTATACAATGGCTACACGATGATATTGGGAGGGCGTCAAGAAGTCGTGTTGCCTTCCACATCTCATCGGGCGGGTTCATGTTTCCTGCGAATTGCCTTTGTAGGGCAAAAATGCCCGATGCTGCGATGCTCTAACGAAGTGAACCTTTCGCAAAGTCATTCGGGATTTTTTTTGGCTGCCAAAGATTTTGCCGATGCGTGGGAAGTTGCTGCCGAAGCCTGAAAAACTCCTCCGATGGTTACGTTTTAAAAATAAAGTTGCTAAGAATGTTCTTTAACAATGCTAAAATGGCCCGATGCTTCCCGATGCTTTCGTGATCAGGGCAAATTTTGAAATTTTCCATGTCTGTGTGTCCATCGTTGCTCAACTTCGGGACTGTGTGACAGGGGCTCAAAGAATAGGGAACAATAGGGGAAAGCTGTGATAGAGATCGCAGATGAATCAATAAGGAATAAATTATCGGGATCTATCGTTTTAACTTTTAAAGTAGGATGTAAAATATTAGGCGTTTCATTCGAAAGTACAGAGGGAATTATTCATCCTTAGGCTGCTAAAAAAGGACGTTATTATCAGGCCCATAAAAGGGGAGGGGGTGGGGGCTTGCCGTTAAGCGGCTCGAGGTCAAAAGCCACCCCCATGGGAAAAGGCTAGATCCGCCAATGTGATGGTTGAATTGATTTCTGTATTCTGTCATTTGTTTTCATTATCAAATAACTTCCAGATAATCCATCGAGAAGTCTCGCAGTGCCACTTGAGATCCGTGCTCGTGGAACGAGAGCACAGCAAGCATATGAAGAGGCAGCCAGAGCTGGTACGAAGAAGGTGGTCCGAACTCGACTGATGCTTGTTGGACAGGAGCGGGTTGGAAAGACAAGCCTAAAGAAATCACTTACAGGGCAAGGGTGGGTAAAATGTAATTTTGAATGCCCTCCCCCTCTCTTTTTCTCTCCATGGAAATGTTTTTCCTCTCACATGTCTCACATGTTCTATCTTTGCAACTCTCTATAGCTCTTTCTCCCTTTGTGCCAATGATTACTCTCACTTTCTCGTGATCCTCTATTTTAAGCATGCTCATTGTTGGCGGTGCGTCCAAATAAAAAATGCACTTTTGAAATGACTAACAAATAAGATAAAATATCTAGTTCTTGGGGGAAAAGGTTTATAATCATTTACAAAAAGCTCATATTTTCAACTATTATCATGACACAGAAAAATTGGAAAATAATGCATGTTTCAGTGAGCAAGACCCATTTTGATAAAGGGGGTATCTCACTGAATTGCGAACCCAGGCGAACGAAGCGAACTTAGAGAGTGCCGTAAATATAGAGAGTCTGATCAACTCCGTTTCAGTAGGCAGGTCAATCGGCGTGAGTTATGTGTTTTCTGGATAAAAGGGTTTATCAAACCTAGGCGAATTTCGGATTAATTTTTCAAAGGAATGGAGTCGAAAAACAGGGATTTCTTTTGTCCTGCATTGGCGAATAAAGCGATTTTTTTTGGGTTTCTTCTAGATTCATTTCGATTCTTTCAATTCGCCTGGATTTTCCTCTTAAGATAATTAGCAAAGAAGTTTTAAACATGTTCAAAATTTCATTGGAAATTAATTTTTTTGTCGAAGGTTGCAAACGCATACTCTGTGTGTAAAAACGGTTGAATATAACTTTGATCCAGCAACATCACATATCACTGGATAGGGTCAAAGATTGTTTTGAATAATGATGTTGATGTTCCCTCTTTTATTATTATTTTTTTTTGACTGACTAACCGACAATCTATATTCGTTATCTGGACAATTACCCCGGACATTACCCCCGCGACAACTACCCCCGGACAATTACCCCCGGACAATTACCCCCGGACAACTACCCCGGACAATTACCCCCCGAGGACAATTACCCCCGGACAATTACCCCGGACAATTACCCCCGGATAATTACCCCCCGGAACATTACCCCCGGACAATTACCCCCGGAAAATTCCACCGAGGACAATTACCCCCGGACAATTACCCCCGAGGACAATTACCCCCAGACAATTACCCCCGAGGACAATTACCCCCGCGACAATTACCCCCAAGGACAATTACCCCGGACAATTACCTCCGTTGGAATCAAGTGCTGGCGCCATTGTGAGTCTCGCTCGCAGGTTTTCGAATTATTTTTAATCGTTCTTATCTTAATGACTTTGTCTTTCTCTTTCTCCTTTATATTTCGTATCAGGACAACTATCCCGGACAATTACCCCCGAAGGACAATTACCCCGCCGAACAATTACCTCCGGACAATTACCCCGACCAATTACCCCCGAACAATTACCCCCCAGGACAATTACCCTCGCACAATTAACTCCCCGAGGACAACTACCCCGAGGACAATTACCCTGGACAAATGCCCCCAAGGACAATTACCCCGGACAATTACCCCCCTTCACCGGCAATTGATGTTGGAATCAAGCGGCGCCCATGTGAGTCTGACCTGGATGTCGCAAGTTTTTGTTTAATATTTCCTACTGATCTTATCTTAATGGCTTTCTCTTTCCCTTTCTCTTTTATATTTATCTTTCTCCTTTTCTCTCTCTCTCTCTGTCTCTCTCTCTTACACACACACACACTTTCTTTTTTTTTTCTTTCCCTTTTTCTTCCTTTCCTTTAATTATAATTTTAATAATAATATCAATATTAAACATATATAATGCGCCGACTAGTAAACTATTCAGTGGCGCAGATAATATTATTACCCGGCTATAGCCATAGCTGCCCTTATGAAGGGCGCTTTAGCGCATTCGAGGAATTTCTTCCTACCGGTACCCAATTACCTTACTTGGGTCAAGTCTGGCAAATTGCAGATTAATATCTTGCCAAAGGACATTAGTGGAATGGACGGGATTCGAACCGCGTACCTTGTGATCGTCAGTCCGCCGACTTATCCATTCGACCACACCACCTCCACCCCCTCAATCCCCTTTTTGTTTTGTTTAGCGGCGCCTTCTACGCCATGAAAAAATGGGGAGGGGGGCTTGCACCCCAAGCCCTCCGTTTGGATACACATTATATGTAAACTGGCCCTCATATTGGCCCACCGGTGGATTCTGCAAAATAAATGTTCCGAAACCATGGTTTCTATTGGCGGTCATCTGGGCCATAATGAATAACTTATGTATGACAATTAACTTTACGATTAACCTTATTTTAAGCTTTAGTTTATATTTTCACTTTATTTGTTAATTTATGGAGTTATTAATTATGACCTTTATTGCCGCCCTTAGAAACCATGGGTTCAGACCAAGGTTTTATCTATTTTTCGTGAAATTAAATAAAAAATAATTAAAAATCATATCAGTTGGAATCAGAGATGAATCAGAGATATTCAACATGTGTGATTATCATATGTATTTGTGTCCTTTCATGAATTTTCAAATTGTTGTTCTTTAAAAATAAAAGGTAATATGAGGGCCCGTTTACATATTTTCTGATGCATATATGAGTATCCAAACGGGGGGTTTGGGGCGCAAGCCCACCCCCCCCATATTTTTCATGGCGCAGAAGGTGAAAAGGGGGGAGGAAAAAGCAAGGAAAACAGAAGAAAGTGAGAGAGAGAGCAAAAGAGAAATATGAAAGAGAAAGAGAGAGATTCATTATAAGATCAAGTAGAAAATAATTAGAAAACCTATGACACCGGGCGAGACCCACAATGGGCGCTGCTTGATTCCAACATAAATGCCTGTGAGGGGGGTAATTGTCCTCGGGGGGTAGTTGACCAGGTGTGTAACTCTCCGGGGTAATTGTCCGGGGGTAGTTGTTCTCGGGGGTAATTGTCCAGCGGGTAATTGTCGGGGGTAATTGTCCGGGGGATAATTGTCCGGGGGGTAATTGTCCGGGGTAATTGTCCGGGGTACTGTATAAGCCAATATTTTCGCGTACAATATTTCGCGATTTTGGACTAATTGGGGAAATTCGCGAGAGCAAAATTTCGCGATTTTGGTGATGACTTCATTACTATAAATAGCCTTGTACTGAAGAGGAAATTTTCGCGATGACCGACTCGCGAAATTCGCGAAAATAAAGTCACCGCGAAAATAACCACTTATACAGTAATTGTTCAGAGGGAAAATGGCCGGGGGAAATTGTCCACGGGGGGGGGGGGGGGGGGGTAATTGTCCTCGGGGTAATTGTCCGGGGGGGGTAGTTGTCCGGGGGTAATTGTCCAGGGGTTATTGTCCTAGAAACCATCTATTATTTCATTTTGGACAAATGGCTGTGTGAGATTTCGATCCA
Source organism: Paracentrotus lividus (assembly GCA_940671915.1). Classification (NCBI taxonomy): domain Eukaryota; kingdom Metazoa; phylum Echinodermata; class Echinoidea; order Camarodonta; family Echinidae; genus Paracentrotus; species Paracentrotus lividus. The sequence goes on from CALNVZ010000008.1 coordinate 179,432, forward strand.
ATCTTAAATTTATATGTTCACTCACACACAACACAACATATACTAACCCACATACCCTGCCGGAAAGAACACAGTGTGTGCTTAGAGTGTGTTCAGAGTGTGTTCACATGGTCGTCTCTGTCAACACAGTGTGTTCACAGTGTGCCCACCTCCACAGTGTTGTTTACCCCATAAAGCTCACCTAGTAATTCTCGATTTCATAATGTAAATTTACTCGATCACAATGAGAAGCTAATTTCACAGTGTGGCAACCGTGAAAAAAATATTTCACAGTGTGACGATAGAATTTTCACGTTGTCGTCACATTGTGGAAATATTTCACATTGTGAACAACATTATTTCCCCAATGTGGCGATAAAATTTCACATTGTCGTCACACTGTGGAAAATATTTCACAGTGTGAACAACATAATTTCACAGTCACCACACTGTGGAAAATAATTCACTTTGTAAACATCAGAATTTCTCAGTGTGACGATAGAATTGCTCATTGTCACACAGTGAAAAAATATTTAACAGTGTGAACAACATAGTTTGAAATGACCACGCTGTGGGAAATAATTCACCGTGTGAACATCAAATGAATTATGATAATACTGACACAAAATAGTTACACGTCACAAAAGTGTTGACAGGAGCTATTTCTTTATACTTGATACTTGAACTTGATACTTGAACTTCCAATCCCAATAAACAGCTCTGTGAATAAAAAAAGTATTTTGATTCAAGGTAATTAAGAGTGGAGTGTTGTTTAACTGGAACAAGAACATTTGTCCATAACCCCATCGGTTTTGCGGAAGGGTGCATTTGAACTTTTTTATAATATGACAAAAATACTAATGATTACAATAATAGAAATAATAATGATAATGTTGATAATAATGAGTAAAAGAATGATTTTGTGCGACAACTTAACTTCATCATACTGCTCGCGCACTTAAATTGAGTCTTAAAGACTCACTTATTAAAGACTCACTTAAAATGAGTCTTCTCACTTAGTGAGTCTAAAAGACTCACTTGAAGTGAGTTTACATTCAGACTCATTACAAATTAGTCACGGGTTTGTCTATACAACGTGGCCTAAAAAAATGTCCCTCTAATTCATCAAGAATAATTACCAACATTAATTTTTATACTAAATTAAGTTTATGTATTTAGAAAGTTTGCATTATTCTGGTATTGCTGTGAAAATTTAAAATGTTTCGCTTCATTGGTTTTGAACACACAGGCTCTTTTGTAATAGTAGTCATTTTTGACATGGCCAATTCCAAGTTTGATCAAAAGGAATACACTAAAAAATAACATACATTATTCTGTACTTTACTTTGATTTCACTTTAACAATTGTGACGTTCATGCTTTCGCTTCAAGTTGTAATGCGATATCTTACTGGCCATGGATCTATACACAACAAAAAAAAGTAAGTCCCCCCTAATCAATATGTAGTAACTTTTTAACGGGCTTGTCTTGAGCATAGCAATTTGGAGGGGGGTTTTCTACACTTATTGAGTACCTTCTGTGAAAAAATGACATCGATCCCCTGAGACATGCCTGAGTGATCAACGTGTAAAGCAAAAATGGACATTTTCAAAAGTCACAAGGGTCATTTTTGGGTCTTTAGAAATAACAATTTTGTAAAATTTTCTTTTTTTACCTTGTATTGAATTGTTTTGGTGGTTTTATCATCCAAAATTTGACCATCCAACACCAATCCCGATACATTTCGCCTTTTTTTCATGGATGAGTGGGCACAATTATAAGAATTACGTTCAGGCCTCTAAAAATGGTAAAATCCAACAATTTTATTTATCTCGTACTCCAGACAAGGAAAGACACAAGAAGCAAAGTTTGCGGTTTTCCGTGATTTAATTATTTGTCCAGAAAACAAGACCAAAAGGTATAAAATGAGAGCGATAGGGCTATTGTAAAGCCAAGCCGTTTCTCGAAATAAGACCGAAAAGTAAAACACTGTTCATAGCAATTCAAATAATGAAATGAAACAAGAAGCATGCACAAAATGAGATACATGTGAATTAGACCTCCTGAGATATGTAACATGAGCACATGCTCTGAATAAAAGCAAACCATTTTCCTCAATTCCATAATAATAATAATAATAATCCATCCTCATTTAATGGCAAGGACACCAGCTTGCCAAGGGGCCCAAAATGAGGGAAAACATAACTCCATCCACATTAAGCATACGAAGCAAAGATTCCCGTTTGCTAGACTTAAGTGGGTAAAACATAGAAATAAATAGCGTTCAGGGCCCCACCAACAGCGAACTTAACAAAGTGAATAAATACAAACAGGGGTATCATTATAGTCCACTCGTCCGACCACGAATTCGCTGGTGGCCTATATCGAAGTCGGTTGCGAGCGAAGACCCATACACATATTATTCACCTATTAGAGGAATGGCATAAATGTAATAATATTGATTAGGTCCAAAATAATAAAATCTCAGGAAGCCTATAAGATACAATTATACTTTAAATGACTGAATAAAGGTACAGAATCATAATAGATAAACTTGTACTTTAAATTTCAAACGAATGCTTAAAGATAAAACAAACTAAAGTAATGAACCAAACCATGTATAAATTGAACCACTATGGAATGACTTGAAATTAATGAACGAGCTCACGCAAGGGCGAAAACACCCGCCTTCAACACCAATTTGCCGAAAGAATAACCTACAAGAAACAAAAAGTAAGCCAAAAGTGGTGAAGAAGGTCGGATGGAAGTACCGTGCGACCCACTTTAATGTGCAGCCGAGCTTAAGGCTCAGAGCTCCCATGCAAGTTATTAAAATGAGTGGAGATAAATAACATAATCTGAATTAGTTGAGGTTGAAAGGGGAGGAGGTGGGAAAATAAATTGAAGAAAGAATAAAATTGCAATAAAACTCTGATTGGGAAATAGATGAAGATGTTCTCTGGACAAAATCACGAACTAGAATGATGCAATTTTTTGGGGGGCTTGGAGATGCCACGTGCATGAGAACAAAGCATTTACCCTAGGAGCCAAGGGCCTTTAATCAGCATTTTTGCTGGGGAAGGTTTGAAGGTCCTAACTAGAGTAAAATTTTGCGCTGATTTCAAAAATGTCCCTCTTACTGACCGTACCCATGACACTTCGGCCATTTTGGCCAATTTTTGTCCAAAAATGACCATTTTGGTCACTTGTGGTCAAGGGTATTTTATTTCTATAATTTTTGCCGATAAATGGGATTTTTAAAACCTATCTGATGTAAAAATGTGCGCTGATTCTAGAAAAAGTGGTTTTATTGACTCGGTGGGTCATTAAAGGGGTCATTTCGGTCAATTTCGGCCAAAAATTGTCATTTTTATCATTTTTGGGGCCAAAATTAGACCAAAATGACCATCAGAGTCAACCAAGTGATGGTCTTAATTCCCACCCTCAAACCATTTTAAAAAACTTCCTTGCGTCTAAAACAATACTCCCATACCATTTTCCTAAAATATTTGGACAGCCCTGGTCATTTAGGCCAAGTTTGACCGAACAGTGATCATTTTGCCATTTTTGCAGGATTTGCTATACAGCCGTAGTATTACGTGTATTTAAAAAAAAATGTGGGGCTTTAATACGACGTGTATATTATTGCTAATGTAATTATCCTTCGTCAAACTCCTTTTCACGCTACAAGACGTTGGCTAAGTGGTGGTAGAAGTGGGCAACCAATTGATGCTGATTAAGAAAATAGAGGTCTTATTCAACCTCCCATAGAGGTTCTGGTCAACTACTTGGTCCCACTTAATTGCCGAACGGTTTGACCATTCAGCCCAAAATGAATAAAAAAATGACGACTTTACAATAAATACAGTGCCTAAAACATAGTTAGTACTGTAGGGGCGCGTCTCTAAGCACTTTAACACGACATTTTTCTTTATCATCCCGGTCATGCAGAAACAGACTTACCTCCGCACACACATATTGTGCACATTCATCCACTCCCTACTTAAGCATGCTGACCATTGAACTATTAAACAGAAAGAAAAATGTTTGATTTGCTTTCAAGCAACAAAAGGCATTGCCACAAAATGACAGCGCCTGAAAACTCTTTAGATTTTACTGTGATTTACATTCATTTGTAATGATCCACCCTTGTGGTGGTTCTTACCATTTTTATCCGCACTTGGACCCATTCCTGATATATGCAAATGGTCCAGTTGTGGTGTCAAAAGGTAACAACCGCCAAAGTGGATCAGAAATAATGTACATTTGCCCGCACTGACCATTCCTATATCAGTAATAGCAAATGGTCAGTTGTGGAGTCAAACTGTGACAACCTCCAAAGTGGATGCAAGTAATTTACCATTCAGGTCTATAATACGCAAATTCTTGAATTGCAGTTAATGTTCTGTGAATTTTAAGCCCCCGTTAAAACTGTCTTGTTTTCCCCACATCATAAAATTTCTGGCCACTTATGTGCCGCTTTTTGCGGTCAAGAGTTACGTAAGCACGTAATTTGGTTGGTCATTTTTTACACTTCTAAATAGATATAACGATTTCAATCACTAACCGTTATTGTACCATTTTGTAATAACAGGAATACATCATCGTGTTATCACCATGATGTTATAAGCCCACATCAACAGTAAGAGTACATTCCAAGCTGATCATTAATACCAATTCTAGATGAACCAATTAGTGTAGTTTTCCATAGCGACAAATGAATCATAATAATGATTTATGTTTCATATGACTTCAATACACCATGTGCCGTGACTCTGATACCGATCTGTGGTAATACGCACATTGAAGAAAGAAGGTCATGAAAAATGATGTTCAACGAACTTTCAATACGACCATCTTTAGCACAACCGAGTTATTTATGTGCTTGACATTGTCCAATGAGCGAGTCCAGTGTCCTAACCAAAGGCCTCCAGCACGACTTGCTTCTTTCTCTAAGGAAAGCATTTCAACCAGGGGAGGGTAGACATACATAGATATCATCTTGGAAAACTAACTTAATTAAATGGCGAACCATAATGAAGTTGTTAACGTTTACAAGGAGTAAACTGAGATGACCGACAAATATTGGTCAAAGATCTTGAAGTGATGTCTAGTGGGTCATCTATCCATCTCCTGACAAGGATGCGAAGATAAATACCTACAACTTCTTCAAGTTGTCTTGATCGTTAATGCCTTATTAAGAACGTCCCCGGTTGCAAAACAAGATTATCTAATTTGTATGAATAACTATGCATGTGACGTTGTTGACATTTATTTAACTAGTCATTAGGTCCGCAGAAATCATGTTGATCATTTCACATTCTGATTGGAGAAACAATCTCTTCTTGATGAGAAACTGCCACAATAATTATTATGCATGCCAATTATGTGCCTGGTATAGTACTAATCTTGGGTCCTGTCAGCAGACACTCATCCTGAAATAATGAACAAACTTAACGAGATGGCTTACTGGTCTGTCTTTAGGAAGGTTGTCACTCGATTCGTTTGCAAGGCTAGCTAGTTGTACCACGTCTGTGGGTACACCTCCATCATCCGGCTGCTACAGGATCTCGATGACCAATATCCTTACTAAGAATCAGAGAGCAGCTAGAACACAGATTAGTCAGTCACTTTTAGACTGGCGAGAATCCTTCACTTAACATTAAACAAGGAAGGTCTTTCTAAACCTTGAAGGGTATTATCCCTCAGAAGGAATGATTTTGGTGAGCCATTTGCCCAAAAGTAGGTTAGCATGTCTCTTCTTCAACATCACAGGCATTTCTTTATCGCGCGAGAAAACACACGTGAGGTTAATTGTCAAGAGACTCGTTCACACGGCACAACTGCTGGTGCAGATATCGTGCAACCTTGTCTAAGTAGCTCCATGGAACTACTTGTCCTGACCCATACAAGTCATGGCTTGATCATAAGACCACTCTAACGAGACGCGGACTCCGAAAATGAATGTTCTGTAAATCCCCCTGATTTTGGTGGAAGGATGAAATGATTGTTCGTCGAGAACAGAAACAGACAACCCATGTATTAATCCAGGACGAGTGGTATCCCTGTACAGGACCCAAATTTAAAGTGGCATGCTTAATTGTGGCAGTTCGCTTCAAAGAAGACATTGCTTGTTTTTCCTATCATGAATGTGAACAGATCAACATGGTTCTCACAGCTCTACTGAACTGTAAACACAGAGTCAACCATGTCCACTCATTTCATCCCAAACTGGATTTACACCATGTTCGTCACACTAGTGTCTTTTCAGAAATGATCAAAGACAACCATGACGGAGTTATAGACACTTTCTTCCAGGAGATGACTGGACATCCTTCAAGATCTTGACCAAAATATCTGTAGCTCTCATTTGCCTCTTCACATTACAAGAACAATTCAATATGTTTATCACGAACGATAAGTATTCAAGAGGACATGACTTCTCCACCCTAGTTGAAATGTTTTCCCGATAGAAAGGCAATGAGGACATTGGTCATGTTGGTTTATAATACTGGACTCGCTCAAGACACATATCTAGCAACATGAAAACGGCCTTTGTTATAATGGTTAAGTCATAGATGACATTTTAATGACATTCTTCTTTAATTATTATATTCCTTGGGGATATACCATTAGCAATGGTAATTCAACCTCCCCCTCCACCACGCATGCCCTTTAGATTTTCCAGGCTTCGCAACAGATTATTTGTTTCGATTTAACGAACATTACTCCATTTAAAGACTAACGAAAATTCTGAATAACGAACTTTTTCTATTTTCGGACTAACGAACCTTTTCTATTTTCGGACTAACGAACCTTTTCCATTTTTGGACTATCGAACCTTTTCTAATTTTGGACTAATGAACCTTTTTTTTCCATTTTCGGACTAACGAACTTTTTTATATTTTCGGACTAACAAACCTTTTCTATTTTCCATTTTCGGACTAACAAACCTTTTTTCCATTTTCGGACTAACGAACCTTTTTTCCATTTTCGGACTAACGAACCTTTTCTATTTTCGGACTAATGAACTTTTTTTTCCTTTCGGACTAACGAACCTTTTCCTATTCGGGACTAACGAACCACTTTTTTCCATTTCGAGGAATAACGTACTTTTTCATATCGGACGACTGCCCACTAGACCTTTCGCATTTCGGACTAGACAGAACATGAGCAAACCCCCAACTCCCCTCTCGCGGAACTGGGCGCTATGCTAAAGCTGTAGCGTTGTGGGCGGCGGCGCGGCGCGTTGAAAAGTTGAATAATCGACAAAAAAAAAAATAAGGTGTTTTGAAAGCGTCCATACGAAAAAAGGAAAAGATTCTGGATCGATTTTTGGTGAAATTTTTGGAAATTCCAAGTTTCTTTCCAGATCAAAAGAATTTAGGAGCTATTATTATTATTATTATTATTATTATTATTATTATTATTATTATTATTATTATTATTATGTATTATTATTATTATTATTTATTATTATTATTATTATTATTATTATTGATTATTATTATTATTTATTATTATTATTATTATTATATTATTATTATTATTATTATTATTTTATTATTATTATATTATTAATGCTTACTATTACAAATATTATTTAACTGATAAATATAAGCTTCAACATTATAGTACGGGGCAATGGCAAATTAATACAGACCATATCGACCTAAGTATGTGTTCACATCTTCTAAGAGACACCTACATTTAGCATGTCATTAATTTCCTATTCATTATTAAAGGCTGGTAAAAATAAGCCCACATTCATTGGGGGTGGGGGATTAAGGGGCGCCAAATTTGAGCTGATGACTTTTTTTTTTTGGGGGGGGGCTAATTGACAGCTCCTGGGGGGGGGGCGCCAAAATTGCAGAGGGGCGCCAAAGTGTATAAAGCTATTTGGCCCCGGGTCGTCAAGTCCTGGGTGCGCCCATGTTTTTTACTAGTTTGCCCAATTTAATTTAGCGAATTCGGTTAAATCGATGTCGATGTGTGATCGATCCTAGACTAGAGTCTACAAGGTCAAGATGGCGGAGGGTGAAGCCAAGGCCGGCAAGGGGGTGCCAACAGCAGGTAACATAAACTGATAACAATATTCACTAGTTACAAAGTATTGATATCTAATTAATGTTCTGTTCTATAATATATACTCTAGTCTCTGCACCACGAGTCCCCGTAGTACAGGTGCCCCTAGTCCTAGCCCCGCGCCTCCTGCTGTCCGATCTGGGGAAACAGCAAAGGCGGCGCTGCCCGCTCGGCAGGCAGCCCTGGCACGGGGAGATCTAACGTTTAAGTTTAACGTTAGTCAATAGTGGGCCGGGAGTGGAAGAAGAAGAGAACAAGAGAAGAAGAGAGGGGATAGGCATGGGATAACCAAATTAAGATGAATGAAGAATACCAAACTAAAGGTAGACTTTCATATGAAATGAAAAGAATGGGAAAAATCATTTAGACTAGGCCTACTGAGTGAAATTGCGAAAATTGGCCTGCACATGTTTGTTTGTTTTTTGTTTTTCCTTCAATTAAATTTTGGGACAGACAAGTCCAATTATATTTAACAAAATATGGATGTTATTCATTGTTATTATGAGATATGTTTTGACTACTTTTTGATTCTTGATACTTCATGAATGACGTCAATCATTCAGTTGTAGACTCTATTATTCATTGTAGGATGAAATGTTACAAATTCAAAAGATTTGGCTGAGGGTTGGTATTTATTATCCTACCCCTAAGTTCCCCAATCATTCATTTCATTCCTTGCCACTATATTCCACCACAACCTAGCTTTGATTACACTCACCAAACCACCATCAACTACCATTGAAATTTTTAATAGCTAGTAGATCTACATTCCATAAAACCAGTAATTAATGAATCCCTATATTTTCCCCTGCTCATATCTCTGGCCAATATCTCTACTGCCCTACCTATTTCAGCCCCACCCCTCCTCTGTTATTAGAACTTGGTGGTTAATGTTACAGGTGGTAGAAATGGCAAGGAGGAGATGAGAGGATGGGAATAAAAGACTGGATATTGCATGATGACAATATTGTGAGTTAAATACTTCAAGTTTACACATTCTATTCTTTCTTAACCCCCCCCCCCCCTTCAAATCTACCAGAGGGGCAGGCAGGCAGGGTTTGGGGATTTATAATAATGAAGAAGAAAGAGATGTGTTCAAAGTATCTTTAAACCTCTGACCTGGAACCACTGATATTTAAATCATTGGGGCGGGGGGGGGGCAGAGATTGAAGGAGCAGGGAAGAAGTGGGGATTATTTCCTTTTGACATGATAAGCAGATAAACTTACCTCACTAACCTTTTGTTAGAGGTCAAAGTTTACTGTCAACTTCCATATACCTGGAACTCATCAAAATTTCAACTAATATTTTTATTTTCTCATTTCAGCCCTTATATCATCAGGAGAGAGTGATGACGTTATGGACATGGAAATAGACTCAAATGATGAAGGGTAAGAGTCTGGTGCTCATGACACGTTGATTTACTTTGGTTTGACCCCCTGCAATATTTTTAAGACAAGGTGCATGTCCGCTTGTACAAGGGCCAATCGGTAGAGGGAAATTTTGAGGTCAAAGGTCATCTAGGGGTCAAAAAGTCATATGATATGAGGCCATGCACATAATTTTTTTTCATACAAAAATGTTATAGTTTTTGCTTTATTAGCTTGCTCTCTTTTCTCTGTTCATCAATTTTATTTACAATTGGAACAAATGATCCATGGGTATGTGATGAGGATTTTGAGGTCAAAGGTCATATTGGGGTCAAAAGGTCAGGTGATATGAGGCCATGCACATCATTTTGACTTAGAAAACTGTTGAATTTTTTCTGTTTTTTGTTGTTGAAACTTTAAGAAAATAATCCTTAGGTAATACTAGATGTTTGGTGCTGAGAATGATATGAGGTCAAAGGTCATCAGAGGAGGGAGGGGAAAAGACATACATTGCATGTTTTATAAATTGCGAAATCAGGCGAGTCTTGTGGTTTCTGAACCACCTTGTTTAGGTCACAGAGGACTATAAGAATCAGGGTGAATTGGGAAGTATTAGATACTTGGGTTTGAGGTCTCCAGCACCACCCCTCAAAAATAAAAAAAAATAAAAAATGGCTCTAGAATTAGAATTACCTTGAGTATTGTAACAGTTATAGTACTGATTTACAATGAAATACTTTCAGAGAACTTTCCAGTTAATATATATGTTATATATTTGCTGGTCCTAGATGTAACAGCCATATTTTTTGTTGTAAAATATTATTGTCAGAATCGATTCTGTACTTTATGTGATTAACCTTCACTTAGGTGGACATAACCATGAAAAAGTTTGATAATTTTACGGAGTTTCAAGGACATTCAAATCTCTGATATGTCCTATACATAACCCGCATGGGTCACTCGCAATGAGACAGTCTCTAGTATCTTTGACACTTTACCAAGATCATGATAAATGACTTAATTTCATGTGTTCGCTTTTTATTTCTTGTTTTCTTTTTTCAGACTTCCTGATGTTTTTCATTCTCATGCCTCAAGTCAACAGATAAACATCCAGTCACAAGCCTGCAGTTCATCAACCACTGGAATGTTCAAGGACAAATGGCACACGTGCTTTAAAGAAAGCATGATAAGTCATCAGTAAGGGAGTAGGCAAAGAATATTCGCAACTGTCTCTTATAAGAGCCCCCAAGTGCATAAGGTGAATGATATCCTGTACCAGTAGGATGTAGTGAAGAATATTACATTTAGTAGAGACATAATAAAGCTGACATATGTTGACTTAGAATTTATTGTGTGATGAGACGGCGAGAAGTATAAAATAGAGCCCTCATATTCAAAGTGTGATGTTTTTTGTAGATAACTACAACAACAGTTTATCTGTGGAAAACTCATGAAAAGGTGCCATTTGAAGGCAATAGAAAATTGAACTACTTGAGAGAAAAGTACATCACCCCACAAAGCTACTATAAGGCTCTTGCATTAACGCATGTAAGTAGTAGTCTGAGTGATGATGATGTATAATGTCCGCTTGCCAAGTACACCAAGTGCCTACTCGGGCATTGAAATTCCGGAAACACCATCGGAGAACGAATGTGTGCTGTGACCCAGACATTGGGTAATGCCTAGAGATTCCCATCAACCATTCATAAGCAAAGAGAGAGATGACTCAAGGTCCTAATGGAAATGCCATCCTGGACTTCTGCTCAATACCAAAGTAATAGAATGATGTTTGACTCAAAGGGTAGGTCTGCAACATGACCTCTATTTCTCCTCATGTGTGTTTTCCAAGAAATTAAGAAACGGGTCAGAAGGTCGTATAAACCATTTGTGTAAACCAAAGGATCTAGAAGATATCTAACTTACTTTACAATAGATATGGAACGGATCGGAGTTACTGGTCGACGTTGTGAAGGGGTGTGAGATTAAACTACGATCCTCAAATAAAGGTAGCAATGACCAAGGAGCAATCCATTAAACAGATGCTCACTGAGGCAGCTGGATGGTAAAAATAAGGCTGTCTGTAATCAGGGGTACAGCAGTTCATCTTCATTTCGTTACTAGTACTGTCTGCGACTGGCGGTATACGGGAGTTGGGACGTGAAAATTGGGCGGCGACGGGGCCTCATGCTAGACCCGCCTAATTTGAATTCCAAGTTTTCTTTGAATCACAAAGGAAATAACAAGAAACAACGGCCAACGTAGATGCTAGGGGGCAAGGACCTATTTTGCCTTAATACCCCCATAGTAATATTAGATATTGCTCTGAAATCATATGCATATTTTTGGGCACACTCCACAATTTCTAATCTGCAGTAGTACATCAAGACAAGAGAAGAAACCGATAGCTAGGAGGTCTCTTTTGGAACCAGAGACGGCAGAAGCTCCCGTCATATTTGGTGAAGGGTTCTCCAGATGATTCCACAGCTATACAAAAGGTGATATTTCAACAGCATCTGTAGTATGCATGCTTCTCATACCTGTGAAACATACTCTAATACTAACTCTATCTTGAAATTTGGATTATAAAGTATTTTAAATTATAATTACCGAGCGCATATCACTGCGAATCGCTCTATTTCCTGAACAATCAATCGGGTGTTTCCATTACCTGGTGCAGATACTGCTACACTTCCAATGTCCCTGCTATATTCACTAGGTGCAATGGTGGCGCAACTCGACCATTTTAAATGCACTCTGTTTCTGTGATTGGTCTATTTGGCGGTCATGAATATATATTGGCCTATGTCCACCTGTGCGGTATCCTTAAATTCCTGATCAAATGTGATTTGCATAAGAAGCGAAGTGGAAGTCTCGCAAGTAGAGGTGGGGCCGCCGAGGGTTTGCGTGTCCACCTCTGGGATACGATAAAAACGTCAAACGCGAAAAAAAATTACGATAAACGAACTTTGTAAGTGATTTTTACCTCCTGCCAAATTCTTCTTGAGTCTGAAGATCGTCTTTTTCTCTTTATTCTATATTTATCATTTCTTCATCATTATCTGTTATAATAGGGCCGTCTAGACTCGCTCTCTTTCGATCTTTGTCTCTAAATGTTGATTTCGGGAGACGTACATATGGTACTACAAAATACGAAGGCCTGTTTTTGTTCTGAGAACGCGAACACGCGCAGTTGAGCACGCGCTCACGAGCTCTTCACTTCTGAAAGCTTCGAAAAAAGTTTAAAATCCTGTAAACGAGCGACGATTTTGTTTTCTTTTTTTTTATCTTCTTTCTTCCTTTGCCATCATTGAGTTTTGATTGATACTCGCACAGTCATATAATGAAACTGTCATCTCACTTTATTGAAAAACGAAAAACTATTACTAAAAAATAAGTATTTTGTTTTTTCTTTACTTAAAGATAATCAGTGGTAGGCGGTAGAAGTGGCGATAACTAAGATTTTCTATTAGAGTCTTTAGCCCGCTATGGGAAACTCCCACGTACTTTCTTCTTTCCCAACACCCCTCTCCAATAAAATATATATGTATATACCTTTCATTTATTTATAACAATATTTATTATCATTAGATACCGTTATAACCCAAAATTACTATACGTAATTTTTATATATATATAATTATTATATTATTTTTTTTTTTTATATTTTTCTCTCTATATTTAATATATATTTTTTTTGTTTAATCTTGGTTTGGGTACGTGCAACTCACATAACTCAATATAATTATGCCATCGGCTACAAAATTCAATTTGATGGCTCGGAACTGTTCTTTAATACGTGTGACAATTTACGAGAATAAAAAAAACATGTACAATTCTCGTATTCTTACAGTTTAAAGACAGTTCAAGCCATCCAATTGAATTTGACCGAGGCATGAGAATGTATTATTGATTAAGCAGACTCCAAAGAACAGTAATATATAAATTAAAAATATAATCGTAATAGGCTGACTCCTCATGGAACACAACATATTGATTAATTAACTATCATAATGGTGAGCTGTACCTATCGATGAACTGGAATATTATGATATAATAATATAAATATTATTTCCAGTATCATCTATTGGTTAATAAATGGATATATTTATTGAGGAAGTAGCAATGTGCCGCTGGGACGGAAAGAGAAATAATAACAATCCACTTCGGAAAGTTAAGAATGGTGGTTTGAAGATTAACATACTTTGGTGTGGGTGATTGTATGTTGAGTTTTTGAGGGTTTGTGAAATGAGTGGTGAAGTTCGTTCTTTTTTCTTATGTGGGGGGGGGAGTGAATCTGAAGAGATAGTGGGGATCCCAAGGCCTATTCTCATAGAAAATCTTGTATTCTGTCCACTTATGATACACTGCATTTACTCCCTTATAAGATACAAAATTAAAAAACAAATCTTCATTTTTAGGTTAGTCTCTTCTGTTGTTCAAGTAAGTGAAATGACTATGTCAATAGACTGTCAGAACAAATCAAACTCAAGAAGTAATGAAAAAAGAAAAAGAAAAAAATCCGTCGGTTTATCGGATTTAACTCACGATTTTCAATAGAAGATGCTACGTGACGCTGCTCTACTGCTACTGTCGCTGGTGTCGGAGCAATCAAGCCTTGGTATTTTCGTAGTACCATATGTACGTCTCGCGAAATCAACATTTAAGAACCGAATCGAAAGCATCCTAGACGCCCTTTATTATTAACAGATAATGGATGAATGATACAACTACTCCACGAAATTAAGAGAGCAGAAAAAGCGTTTAACAGAAATAAATTTACGCGCAATTTGGCAACGTAAAAAAATCCACTTATTTCGAGTTCGTATAAGTTATTTTTCGCTGTGAGCGTTTATCGCCACCCAGAGTACACGCAACACAAAAAAATTAAACATTCACTTCTTAATAGCAAAATACATTTTGGAGTCAGGGAATGGTAAGGTTACGTGGCGATAGGCCTATATATAAATTAAATGATGGGAGGCAATGGGAGTTAGCTGTCATAATCGGAGAACGGAATAAATGGTCGAGTCCAAATTGAACTAAAGGTGTTATATGCCAAAAATTTCTGGCAAGTGGTAGCAGTGGAGCAGTAATTATGGAAACACCCAACATAATCGGGGATTAATCCCGATACGTCAGCGTTTGTAGATCCAACCCAAGGCACAAGATGAAGACCGCGGATTGAGCTCATGAGGCAACGTTTGTGTGGGAGACAGACATGGGAAAGGAGGACACTCGGGAAGGGAAGCCAAATTCTCTGTAATGGTCTTAACGAAAAAACAAAGTCAACTAGGGAGAGAGTGAAGGAATAACATGCTAAAATGCAGTGAGACAAGAGGCTGGCCTCGGCACACCACCGCGTCAGTATACGACGAACGATGCTGAGGCCATGAACCCCATGGTCTCTAAGTGGATTTCAGGCAAACAGACATGGGACAATCTCACAGACACACTACAATCATTTGTAGCCGCCAAATATAAAGAACTAGAACTAGCTATCATAGGACTGGGTGATATAAAATTGGCGGACTTGTCAAGGCAAATGACCACAGTACAGATGATGAATATGACAAAGAGGGAAAAATCAGACACATTGGCAGAATTCAGCATTCCTGGCCATAGTCACAATACAGAGGATTCTCCCAACCTTCCGGGAACAGGCTGTCTTCCCCATAGTCTCACGATTCAACCAGAAGAGACAGGAATAGGGGGTTATACACTCAGTGAACTAACTGAGGTGTGGAGAAGGGCGGAGGAGATCCTTTCTGTGGATAATTCAGTTGTCCCTTTCCCAAAAGCTGCAAAGCAGTGGATTTGCTTCGACGGGAAGGAACATTTCAAGGTAGTACTTAAAGGTTCCTTTGAATGTTCTAGCACCTGTCGGTCATACCTGTTTCACCAACGCTTATTCTGTGAATACACGTTGGCCGTAGCGGAAAATGCTTCTCAGCTGGCTGACCACGTCTGTAAAATAGATACCAAGAAGCATGCCAGTTCGGTGAACGTAGTTCTGCAATCCCAGTGTAGACATAGTGGACAAAAAGCGACAAAGAGGATTGGAACTAACAATGCTACTGGTATGGACGTGAAGAAAGTGGTACCGATGCCAAGCACCCACCAACCATTTACCGTTGCCAGGAAGATCGGACTGATCTCAACATGCTATGGGTGCAAAAAGAAATTTGCTCAATCAATGAATGAGCCTCCCAATGATATTGTTCTGAGAAAGCTCGATTTTAGAGAATGGTATGACAAGCAATCAGGGGAGAAGAGGACATCTGGGTCTTTAGTACCTACGTACTATCACTTGAGTTTGAATTGTATCAGAAAGACATATCCCTACACACAAGCAGATCAAATACTTGTTTACAGTGAAATAGAAGCAAATCTGACTGAAGCTCATAAAAACACATTGCGTGCATTTGGAGTAAAATTCTAAAATTATAGAAGAAGTTGAAAAATATCATGCAACCAACGACGATTGCATATCGAAAAATCATTCGTCTCCCCTTAGTTTTGACAGAGCCATATGTGTCCTAAATTATGCTGTATATATGCGGAGCTGGCCAGTCTGGCATATAATTGCAAGTCCCTTTGATTCTTCAAGATTGACTTGTGGTTCATTTGAAGTCCAACTCCAGATTGAAGATGGAGGTCTATTCATAGCATATGCATCAACTATTCAAATCAACTGAGTTCTGGATTTGCACATATGTATTCATTTTAAGTCAGAAAAAACAATGTATGCCTCATCAGTATTGAAAAGCAAAACTGATATGGGACTTGCCTAGTCAATCTGCATATGGTAGTAGACCAAAAAGCATTAAAGTATTAGTTTATCATTTGATTAATACAGTGGGAGATATGGGCATGCAACAGAAGTGGAGAAAAGGTCTGCTAAGAATAGATCGGTCAACAGTCACACAGAAATGGATTGAAAATGGCCAGTGAGCATGAAAAGAAAGAACATGGATTATGAATAAGGTCTGTAGAAGTTAGAGAGGTCAGTTAAATCAGGCACTGGCAACAAGCTTAGCTATTAAAAGTACACTTACAATAACCATGGACTTAGGAGGAATCCATGCGAATAACAATACTTCAATATACAGCTCTACATTTTCAAAATCGTTCGGCTTGTTTTGTTATGCATCATTAAGAATCACCCACGAAACATTTAAATCAACATTCTGCATATGTTTACTAATTGTTTGGTAAATTAACTTTTCACTTGTATGAAGAAAAGACTCTTTAAAAAATCTCTGGAAAGATATTTGCAATGCTCCAAGTTGATTTTGTTCTCTTCTTTATTTCTTACATTGGGTAAGTTTATTTTGTTTCTTATATATATTTCATGTTTGAAGGCCAGATGTTTCTCTGATTCAGTCATGTCCAATAGATTAAATGCAATCGAGCGACATAGATTTCACTTAAGTCATGAATGATGCTCAGAATTTTGTTAGGCCTAATGATTTAACCAAATTGCATTTTCCTTTTAGAGAATACCTATGCAAACAAATGTCAAAACAAAATTTTATGGCAATAATTATATATAAAAATTAGACCGTTCTAATAGATATAACCAATTCTGATATCAATTGAGTATTCATTTTGGGCATATTTTGTGGTTCAATAGTATACAAGTCATAGAAAGCAAAATTGTCAAAAATTATTTGATAGTATTTACTGTCTTCATTATAAAGTTTGGTTTTGCCTATCATGGTCAGATGTTCAGTACACCATGTCATTGTCATTGACATATATATTTTTGTCACCTCTTATTAACATGGTGCTTGTGTAAAATAATTTTCAAGTCCACATAAACTTATCCATGGCAAGTTTGAACATTTTAAGCATAAGTTTTCTACATTGTCAGGGAGATATTACTGTAGTTTGTGTACAAGAAAAACTCTGAAACTCTCCTTACTGTCGTTTGTTTATGCCAAGTTTAATACGTAATGCACATGATTTTCAATTATTAACGGCCTAGAATTGTTTGTGTAAGAGAATATTCTAAGTCCTCATATCTGAATAATGCCAAGGTTTAACATAGTACGGATACCAATTTGTACATTTGTCCATAGAGATATAGTTTGTGTTTTTCTTACTATTTTGTCAAGGTTTATATTGTATGCATGCATAAACATACATAATGATTGTATACTCTTATCAAGAAGACATGATTTATATTTAATTCGTGTATGCCAGATTAACTTAATTAATTACTTAGTTTTGAAATGACACTGATATATCTTGAAAAGTTAAAATACAGAAAAGTATCTTAACATTTAATGAGCAACAAATAATATGATTTGCATTTACATATCTGTTCATTAACTTTATATTTGTCTAAATTTTTTTTACATGAGGTACTCAGTTTCTGTAAGAAAAAAAAAAATGAATATGATTTCCAATTATAGGACAACAGTTTCATGCGAAACGCGATAAGAGTTTTTATGTAAAAGAATTCGGTTCATTGTTGGTGATTCACCATACAGAATCCATTCACACATTCTTGCCTGTTTTGTGAGTCACAGATGAGGCTGCATGTTTTTGTTTTTGTTTTTTCTTGATATCGAGTTGTTTCGTTTAAATAATTTGAGTTGAGTTTTAAAATTTGGTCAGAATATTTTATTTTTGGCACGTATTGTGTGGTGTGCCGCGGGTGTGTGAGGTGTGGTATGTGTGTGTGTTGTATTGAGGGTGATGTGTGTGAGTGTGTGTGCGTGTGTGTGTGGTGTGTGTGTGTGTGTATGTGTACTGCAAGTTTGTTATGTTTGGGAATTTCATGGAAACAAATCAGCAAATGTATTCCCTTATTCCTTGGCAATTGGCTCATTCGGGACAGGACTTGTTTTAGCTCAAATTTATATTCTCCTCCCAAATCGGCAGCATTAGAATTTTCCATTCTATTTTTACATCATTTAAATTATGCTATCAAATTGGCTCAATTGTCGATAATGTGTCAAATACCTTTAAAATAGCAATTAACGTGGAAGTCGATATGTATTGATAATATGTTGCCAATTTAAGGGTTTCTAAATAATCCAAGTAATTTACCTCACCTGCTTCGAGTGCAGCAGGAAAAAAATTCGGAAAAAAAAATTAATGCATGACTGGGACTCGAATCTGGGACCCAAAACAAGTGTTGTAAATTTACTAGCAAAATAAATGTAGAAAAGCTTTTAAATGTCTTATTTTGAAATATAGAGCGTAACCTAACATAGGCTTTAAACTGCTTTATACTTCATGATAAATTTCATTGAAATTCGCAATTTAAACAATGTGAACGTGGACAGGACACAAAAAGTGACCGAGGGGGGGGGGGGCATTTCATCAAATGACTTGTCATACCAACAAATTTTATCCAACAAATTTGCTCTCAGCCAATCAGATGCAAGCATTTCAGTAGCTTATAACAGTTTGTCGGATAAAAATGGCAGACAAGTCCTTTGATTGAAATACCCCCCAGGACTAGCCCATTGCGATTTCTGATTGCTGCCGGATGTCGATAGCTGTCGATAGCCGTAAACAGGTTCGACCGAACTTTTCATCGTTTTGGAACTATTAGTCACACAATTTCCACACACACACACACATGCACACTAATCCCACAAAAGGCTTATGCTAAAGTCTCGAGTCCGAAATGATAATCATTTCCATTTTCAAAAATTTCACAAAAATCGATCCTGAATCTTTTCCTTTTTTTCGGGACGCTTTCAAGACACCTTATTTTTTTTTTTGTCGATTATTTCAACTTTTCAACACGCCGCGCCCGCCACAACGCTACACTTTAGCATAAGCCCGCGGACTATCGGCTGTTACCGATAATATTTGGTGCACCGATATTTTCTCGACTCGATTTGCTGAGGCTTTACAGCAGAACAATTGTCAGTGTAAAAATGTCGTTCAACTGACACGAGCCCAAAATTCTTTTAATTTTTTTTCGGGGGGGGGGGGGGCTGCCTTCATTTAAAACGCAATCATTATATGATACGGGTAGGCCTTCACCAAATTTTTCTCAAACCGATTAAGGAAGGGTTGATCTTGAAAGCAGTGCTGTGGAAATCAATGAAGAAATGAAAACATGGTGAAGAATGCAGTCCTACTCATGGACCATTCTTGGTCACATGTGTGACCGAAATTATGCAAAATCATGACTTTAATTGGCTATAACTCTAACAATTTTAAAGATATACTGATTTGATGTTTATATCATGTAATATATTTTGTTGGCTATCATTTGGAAATAGTTTTTGATATTTGCAATATGCATGTTCAAGGTCAGAGGTCAAAAGAAGTGGGTCACGTGTGTGACTTCACAGAACGGCATGATTTTGAAAGTTCAATTTCATTTTGAAATTCCTGTGAGTTTTAAATGATGAAATGTTCTTATTGCTGTGAGATATGCATTATGGACCTGCTAACCATAAAATACAACCGGATAGGAGTCATCTCTAAAATTTCTTTTTTTTAAATCTATTATTTTATATCGTGATGTCGGATCACATGTGTGACATTTTAGTGGGTCACGTGTGTGACCTATAGCAAACTGTACGGAAAAATGAATATAATTTATATATATATATGCAGTAAATGTACATTTTGAGCAATTATATCCGCTGTGGTAAAACTTTTATGAACTCAACCCTAGTCAGTCACTGGGGTGTTTTGGTAGCTGTCAAGACTGGGGGAAGGGCGGGGAGGGGAGGGGCCATGATGCCCCCTATTAGATCTCGGCTGTTGATCGAGCGAGCGCGCCGAAAATTTGCACGATGGTAGTGTGTTATGTAAACTACAAGAAAGCATTATTAATTATCCCATAATAATAATAATTATAATAATAATTTATTTTATATGAAATAATTATGCTAATTTACGCATTGCATAAAGTCATAATTTTTGTTCTAATTGACAAATTAAAGCTTCTGGAATGCTAATTTTGTGTTTGCATAATCTTTATAGGATACCTAACAATTGTACTTGGAAAAAAAATTGGTATCGAAATAAATCCCTTGTGTATTTCATTGTTTTATGAATTTCTTATGTATTTCTTGATTTTTTCGACTTTTTGTTTCGTTTTTTTGTTTGTTGTTTTTTTCGCTAAAATTATTGCAGAACCATTTTGGAGCATAATAATGCTAAATAAATTAATTTCAGCCAATGAAAGTGAAAATAATCAGACCTTTATGACCGCCCCCACCCAGTGGATCACGTGTGTGACCAATTTGTTTGCTAATTAATAATCAAATTAAAATTTGTCATGGATTCATATTTAGCGAGATGCAAGGCACATTATATATAGCTTTGGAGAAGAAATTGTAATGATGATAGAACTATGGTTTTCGGGGGGCGTTAACTTTTCGTGTTTTGAGGTCACGTGTGTGACATTTGATGGTAATTAATTTCTTTAGTTAATTATCTTAAAACAATCAATTGAACACCATTATTTTTCAGTTAAATTTAAAGGAATGAAGTTAAAAAAGGATATAATGACAATAATCAAAGTAAAAAGACCAGCATACACAATCAGGTCAGGGTCAAACAAATGATATTTTACGTACCATTTTTTCTATTAAAATTTTGTACATGTTAATTTATGCAAATGAGCATGAAAAATTTGTAAAATTAAGATAAAAAATGTATTTCATGAAACTTCAGACAATGCTCTAAATGAATTTGCAGCTTAAAAACAAAAGGGAAAACTTTTTTTTTCCTAAGAAGGTTCACTTTTCAAAGAATCGCCCTCATAAGCAAGTGACATGTTAATAAAATTGGAATTATTGGTCATTATTTTACCCAGCCTGCTCTTATTCCTGACCAAATGTCATCCATACACAGTGAGCAAGCCCTCTTCTACCACTCACCATTCGATTTGCGAAGGCTTTACAGCATAACAATTGTCAGTGTAGACAATGTCGTTCAACTGTCACGAGCCCCGAAATTCTTTTCTATTTTTTTTTTCGGGAGGGGGGGGGGGGCTGCTCACTTAAAACGCAATCATCGGGTAGGCCTTCACCAAATTTTTCTCCAACCGATTAAGGGCTTGTCCCACAGAAGGCGAACTACTTTTTAGTACCCATCGCCACCATGCGCAGGTCAAATCGCCTCTTAGCTCGTGAATTATCGCGTTTGTCGCCAACAAATACGTAGCAAAATTTTGTTCGCCGTTGGTTGATCAACAAGTTAAACAATAGCCGGCGTCAGTTTGGTTGACGTCAATGACCGTAGCCTGTCTTCTCTTGTCGCGACAAGGTGCTATCGTAGATTGTCGCCAGATAGATCTTGTTTAGCACAGCGGAACGGCGGCCAGTTGTAGGTTGTCGCGCTCCAGCGTACGTTGCACGCATCGCTGAACCTACCGGCCAGTGAAATTTAAGCCGCTACGGCCTTTGTCGCCACCAACATTCACCAAAATCAGGATTGGCCTCCCATTCAGACACTGTACAGTCGCCGCTAATTTTTGAAATTTTCAAAAATCACTCACGACCCAAATTATTATGCGCGGCTTAGAGGACTATCACGAACCTTAAGGCGACAGGCCGTCATCATTTACAAAACACTCGATCGCCTGTGTCGGTCGCAAGGATCGCCACAGTGCGCAAGTTCATATTTTGGTTGATTTGAAGCTGCGACAAGAGAAGTCGAACCGCGAGATGCGCGAAGGTCGAGGCTATTGTATTATCGGATACCAGCTATTGTTAGCCTATTGTTTGCGTGGAAGCAAGTCGTTGTCGTAACCTATCGTAGACAGAGTCGAAGATACGTATATGATCTTCGGTCACCTACGAATCTGACACGATTCTGGTAGGTTCTAACATGCACAGGTTGTCACCACAACGATCGCCTTCTGTGGGACAGGCCCTTTAGGGAAGGGTTTTAAGCGAAACACTTGTCAGCGAAGAAAATGTCATACAACCGATATTAGTCCATTACTTGGGGAGCGAGGTGAACGAAACCCCAATTCTCCCTAGCCCCCCCCCTCCCCTCTGTTCCTCAAAATACTGTTGATATCATTATAATACACTATAATAACGAATTATTCAATAATCTTGTATCAAAAACTCAATGAAAAAAAAGTATTAAAATAAAAAATTAAATAACTGGCTTATTATGGTCAAACCGGATCGAGACGACTTTGTCCTTAAAGGCTGATCGATTATAGGTTGAAAGAGATATTAATAAGATCAAACTATGTAGGTATACCCTTACCAAAATGTCCTGTGGTAATTCCTGTGGTAACTGGTTTTACCACACAAATTACCACCGGAATACCTCATACCACAGGAATTTGTGTGGTAATATACCATAGAGTCGTGTGGTAACGAGAATTGGTGCCTGTGGAATTCCTGTGGTACTAAAATTACCACACAAAATACCACAGGAATATCTTGTACCACAGGAAATGTGTGGTAATATACTTTAGATTCGTGTGGTATTCCTGTGGTACCCAAATTACCACACAAAATACCACAGGAATATCTCATACCACAGGAAGTGTGTGGTAATATAACATAGAGTCGTGTGGTAATGAAAATGGGTGTATGTTGTATTCCTGTGGTACCTAAATTACCACACAGAATACCACAGGAAGATCTCACCACAGAAAATGTGTGGTAATATAAAGTAGAGTTATGTGGTAATGATAATGGCTGTCTGTGGTATTCCTGTGGTACCCAGAGTACCATACAAAGTACCACATGAATATCCAAAACTACATGAAATGTGTGGTAGTATACCATATAATCGTGTGGTGATAAAAATGGGTACCTGTGGTGTTCCAGATGTACCAAAATTACCACAGAAAGTACAACAGGATTATCTCATATCACAGGAAATGTGAGGTATCATGGAGTCGTGTGGGAATGAAAATGTGTGTCTGTGGTATTCCTGTATAGTACCTATATTTCCACACAAAATACCACAGGACGATCTCATACAATAGGTAATGTGTTGTAATAACATGTAGAGTTGTGTGGTGATTAAAATGGGTGTCTGTGGTATTCCTGTCGTACCTAAATTACCACACAAATACCATAGGAAGATCTCATAAGCCTACCACAGGAAATGTGTGGTAATATAACACAGAGTTATGTGGTAATGATGATGGGTGTCTGTGGTATTCATGTTGCACCCAGAGTACCACACAAAGTACCACATGAATATCTAATAATACAGGAAATGAGTGTGGTAATATAGAGTCGTGTGGTAATGAAAATGGGTACCTGTGGTATTCCTGTGGTACCTAAATTACAACAAAAAATACAACAGGAATATCTCATATCACAGGAAATATGGGGTAATATATCATGGAGTCGTGTGGGAATGAAAATGGGTGTCTGTGGTATTCCTGTATAGTACTTACATTACCACACAAAATACCACAGGAAGATCTCATACAACAGGTAACGTGTTATAATAACATATAGAGTTGTGTGGTAATTAAAATTGGTGTCTTTGGTATTCCTGTGGTACCTAAATTACCACACAAATACCATAGGAAGATCTAATACCACAGGAAATGTGTGGTAAAATAACACATAGTTATGTAGTAATGATAATGGGTGTCTGTGGTATTCTTGTGGTACCCAGAGTACCACACAAAGTACCACATGAATATCTAATACTACAGGAAATGAGTGTGGTAATATAGAGTCGTGTGGTAATGAAAATGGGTACCTGTGGTACCTAAATTACAACACAAAATACAAGAGGAATATCTCATACCACAGGAAATGTGGGGTAATATATCATGGAGTCGTGTGGAAATGAAAATGGGTGTATGTGGTATTCCTGTACAGTCTGTGTAAAAAGAAAAAATAAATTAAAAAATGGTACAGTCCGGAAAAAAAATATTTAGGCATCAAATCATCTCAAATAATGTGTGAATGTGGTACCATCTTAAAGCCAAAAGATTCTGATCTCACTGATGCATTTTCTTTTGTATAATTTGCTCTTGTAAAACAAAAGTTATCCTAATTTTTGTGCGGCAATGAGCTAATCGAAATAGCACACATCTTTTGTCTCGGTGCGCTTAATTCATGGCTATTATGTGCGAAACCCACAGAGAAGCATGCGCAATAAGAACATTTTTTCTTGATTATAGCAAACTTGTCATATCTCAAGATCTACAGCACCAAATGGGATGGAATAAATTGCAGAAGAAAGCCTGATTTTCCTAGCTTATTAAAATATCACACACTTCAAGAATGTGATTAATTTTCATACACACACAAAAACGTATTTTCCAACTGTACCATTTCATTTGATACAGACTGTAGTACTTACCTATATTACCACGTAAAATACCACAGAAAGATCTCATACCACAGGAAATATGTGGTAACATTACATATATTCATGTGTTAATCAACAAAAATACCAGAGCAGAACACACACGTCAGTATCACACATGAGTACCATGCACACATCACCACACAGTACCTACCATATACTGATACCACATGAATGTATAACAGGAATATGCCGCAATATGTGTAGGTGTGTGTGTATGGGTATGTGTATATGTGTGTGTGTGTGTGTGTGAACGGTAGTCATACCACAGGAAATATGTGGTAATATACGAGAGTCGTGTTACCACAGGAATACCACACACTTGTTACCACAGGATCAAAATACCACTCACTATTATATAATTTGTGTATGTGTGTGTGTGTGTGTGTGTGTGTGCGTGTGTGCCTGTGTGTGTATGTGGATGTATGTGCATGAGTGTGACATAAGTTCTTAAACAATATTTTGGTGTAGTTTCCCTTGTGGTCTAAGGATTCTCTTTTAGGCCTACTAGCTTTACAGGAAGGAACATTAGACGAAATGGGAATTAATTAGACCAAATGGTAATGTGACCAACTAATTGTAGACAAACAACCAAGAGGGCTTAGACCAAATGGGCATTTGTCAAAGTGGATTTACACGAAGTGTTAGTTTCTGGTATTCCTGTGGTATTTTCATGTGGTATTATGGTAATTAGCTCATTTGCATAAAATGATTTGGTATGCACAAATCAGTATTTTGTGAACTTTACCTTAATAAACAGTAATTCACTGCATATTGATGTATTTTCTTATACGGAAATGTATTTCCTAAACACAGAGTAACATCAAGAGCGATAATTATGAAATTTGCATTATTATCAAGAAATATAGAAATAACTAACTGTGAAAAAACATATTTTTGCAAAATATTGGTATATATATATCAGCGTGTGGTATTCTTTAGTGTGTGCGGTATTCCTGTGGTAACGGCGTGTGGTAATCCTGTTGTAACGGCGTGTGGTAATCCTGTGGTAACGGTATGTGTTAATCCTGTGGTAACTTTGTGGGGTAATGGGTGTGTGGTAATATTTATTTTACCACACGAACTTGTGTGGTAATGTCCCAATTTTACCCCAGGATTCGTGTGGTAATTCATGTGGTAATGTCCCAATTTTACCACAGGATTCGTGTGGTAATTCATGTGGTAAATGTCCCAATTTTACCACAGGATTCGTGTGGTAATCCATGTGGTAATGTCCAAATTTTACCACAGGATTCTTGTGGTAATTCATGTGGTAAATGTCCCAATTTTACCACAGGATTCGTGTGGTAATCCATGTGGTAATGTCCCAATTTTACCACAGGATTCGTGTGGTAATTCATGTGGTAAATGTCCCAATTTTACCACAGGATTCGTGTGGTAATTTATGTGGTAAATGTCCCAATTTTCCCATAGGATTCCTGTTGTAAAATGTCCTGCGGTAATTACCACAGGACATTACCACAGGATTACCACAGGACATTTTTGTAAGGGTAGGGCACAAAACAAGTTCAAGCGACAACTACACGTCAAGGCGGTCAATAACGAATGTGTATAGCGGGTGCAGTCGGCTGGAGAAGTGGTAGCTAGCCGTAAACATAATTATCCGAGGGAACGATTCGTGAATTGGAAGTGCGATCAATGCAGCTATATTTATTATTTTAAGATAGTAAATGAGTTCTATTTTCTCTGATACTTTCAGATATTGTTAATTGTAAATGTATGAAAGGCACTATATAAAATTACAAGCTTTTGTGGACATTTAGCATAATTTTGTGAAGAAAGCAAATGCCGATCATTGCCGTGTCTGCAAGAGATGGAAGTCGTTGATTCTAAACAAACTGAGGCGGGCGAGTAACACTCTAGCAGCGGGTTACACTCTAGCAGCTTAAAGGGGACCAATACCCAAAGAAATAATCTTTTTTATAAGAAAGAGCACAATCAGAGGAGCAATTTAAAAAAAAGTTTCATCAAAATCGGTTATAAAATAAGAAAGTTATGGAAATTTGAAAAGTCTCGTTTTACCTTCTATGGGGATCATCAAACTGGCAACATCGGCTTCAAAATGGCCGATTTTATGGACAACTCTCCATTTGTTTTGTACACAAATTTTCAGATTTTCCCCATTTTCTTTCAAAATATGTCTTATTTACTTCTGAGCTCAAAAAATGTCATGGAAAAATATATTTCACACAACATATGTTGAGCTCAGAAGGAGTTAAGACATATTTTGAAAGAAAATACAGAAAATCTGAAAATTTGTGTACAAAACCAATGGAGAGTTGTCCATAAAATCGGCCATTTTGAAGCCGAGGTTGCCAATTTGAGAATCCCCATAGAAGGTAAAACGAGACTTTTCAAACTGCCATAACTCTCGTATTTTATAACCGATTTTGATGAAACTTTTTTTAAATTGCTCCTCTCATTATGCTCTTTCCTATGAAAGTAATTATTTTCTTGGGTATTGGTTTCCTTTAACAGACGTCGCCGCGGAGTGAGATACCACCTCTATGGTGTTATCTCAAGGAACTTGTCATGAGACGGAGTGAGACTAGTTTGGGACGGGTTTGATACGGTTGTGATACTAGTCGGGGAAAAAATCTCAAAGCCTCTCAGAGACATCTCGGAGACAGAGAATAATTATCGGGGATGTCTCCGAGTGTTCGAGTCGCAGAAACATCTCCGCAATGTCAGATACCACCCTTAAGGCCATAATAACTTCAGAGGAGAAAAACATCATTGTCCTTTCAACTGAAAATGTAAGCTAACGTTTTCCTCCAAGACTACTCAATTATTAATGGCACTTGACAAAAAATAGGCCAACCCGAATTTATTTTTTGCATATATTATTATGTTGCTATGTCAGACAAGAAACGTGTTTGTCAGACATAACAACAACTCAGAATGGTATCCAGACATCGCTTTTCAGCACTTACGTCTAGAGGTGGTGTCGCTTCCGTGCAGTAAACATATTTAATTGATGGGGGACTTTTCTCTATGTATCGTTTAAAGGATTTTGTAGAAGGATTTTGTAGAGTTTAGGTTTTTAGCCACAGAGGGAAGTTTGTTCCAACCTTTTATGGTGTTTGGTATAAAACTGATCATGTAGGCCTTTGTTCGGCACTGTAGTGGGACAAGACCTCTGTTGTTTTTTTTCTCACAGAACGTGGTGCCTCGTGGACGTAGTCCGGGATGTCTACAGCAGCTTCTCCATGAAGTGCTTTATAGAATAAGGTTAGCCTGCTGTCTCTCCTTCGTTGTTGAAGAGAAGACCATTCCAAGGATCTGAGTAATCCATTGACATTTGTAGTTCGCCGATAGTCACTGTAGACGAATCGAGCAGCTCTACGCTGAACCATCTCCAGTTTTTCGACAAGGCAAGCTTGATCTGGGTCCAAAACCGTAGCTGCATTGCAAGCTTGGGACGTACAAGGACCTTACATGCAGCAGTTTTTACCTTGATGTCACATCTTGACAGGTTTCTTCTGATGAATCTCAAGATCTTATTTGCATCATTTGCTACATGGTTGTTGTGGGTTTTCCATGACATGTCGCTAGATAGGTGAACACTCAGGTAGATTGTCTCTTTAACAGATGTTAGTTGCATGTCATATGTGATACGTCTTGTCGAAATGAGAGAGAAGTCGCAGATCAAAGATCCGAGTAAATCACGGCGATAACTAGAATAAAAGAGTCCAAATTTGTAGGTAAGATTTTATTTTAGTTGATTTTACCTGGCTCTCTTAACCATGAATGTTCATCTTTGCCTCCTCTGTTTTAAAAAAATGAGATTGAAGAACTGGTTAACCTTTGCAATTTAATATAAAAAATTATAAAAAAATAATTTTATATTAATTAAAAATTAAAATTTTTAAAATATTAATAACTTAACACAGACAAATTAACATTAGTAATAGAATAAAATATACGCTCCGTGCGTCCAAAAAATATAATTTTCATATCCCGATAGGGAAACAGCTGCCAGCTACAAAGAAGGCAGATGTTCTCTCGTCGGCGAGTGTTTTTTCGGTCATAATTTTTTTTTTCCGGACATACAAGCGAACGTCCACGCTCATTTCCCTCTCTTTCTACGCGCCTTAGCAACGCATGTTGTCATGTGATGTGTGATATCAACTATGTTTTGTTTCGTTTTTTGTAGCGAATAGACACTAAACTCTCTTTAGCTGCGCTCAGAAATTTTGCGTGCGATGCCACACCTGTGTGAAAAGCGTTTTTCATCCATAGCGGAGCACCCAAACGAATGTCAAATTAACAATCGGGTGGGGAGAGGGGGGGGGGTTTGGGGAAAAAGCTACTATTGCTTGACTAGCTATCTGGAGCCAAATGAGTTAATTTCAGCATTTTAAGGTCCGCGAGATTTATTTTAAGGGCAGGATATCATAAGTCATATCCTGATACTGATAAATCAAAATGACTCCGATCTAAAAATTGTCCATCAGGGAACATGAGGATACAAAAGACGGTGACGTGATGCACTGACTTACTGATCAAGGTATTTAGGTTTAAAGTCTCTGTTCTGCAGTGTTTTACAAGTAACGTGTTTAAGAAAGTTAGCTTTTAACACGACTGACAAAAACGATTACCTTAATAATTTCTTTTGCTTAAAATTATTACGATATCATTTATTACTGGTACAGGAGATCATCAAAAGACGACGATCGGCAACTCATATTTAGTTACTTCCTTTCATCTGCCTCTTAAGGCATAACCGAGCCACTCATTAAATACGTGTAAGTGATACCTCCTCATTTCAAAGTCAGGCTGAATTATATTTCTAGTAAATACATTTGTGGGCGGCAATATTCTCAGTTAAACATTTTGGAGTTTATCTTATACTTATCTCTCATAGTAATATAAACAAAATGCATAAACCCCTGTACAAGAATAATTTAGTTTATAGCCATTATTATGTTTGAAATTTCCAACAGAGTTCAGATCAAATGACTGCGTTTATAATGAGTAAGGTAGCCGGATGCATCAAAGAACGCACGCACAACAATCCGAGATAAACCCCCCAAAAGGTTTAAAATAGTTTGTGTTCTAAACTAATTTAGCGCCAGGATTGGTAACAACTTTTCTTAAAGAGCGCGACTTTTCTTAAACAATTAGAAAGAACATGATACGTTTATTTATTTGACGAAGATATAAAACAACTACCAAATTTAGCTTCTTGAGAAGATTGGATGTTATTTATGCTACAGTCACACAGACACTACGTATAGTACGTCCGTTGCGTCCAAAAATTATTTTCTTTCTGCGGATCCCCACGGATGCCTACCTCGTCATAGTTACGTCACTCGAAATATTAGATAATATACATTTCATTGGGGATCCGCAGAAAAGAAAATAATTTTTGGACGCAACCGGACGTAACTATACGTAAGTGTCTGTGTGACTGTAGCATAAGACAACATCGCTTGCTGCGTTTGCCTCGATCATGCGTGACGGACGAGTATTGTTCTCTGTATACCTGTATGCAGCCTCCTCATTGGTCAATCGTTTCACCTTTGTAACAAGTGGTTGCTAGGGCATTTCGGTGAGTAGAGCGGTGACAAAATGGTCTTATTTTTCTGGCTCGGAGTCAAACGGAAGTCAAACTTCGCAGACGTTTTTCTCTTGATTTTGATTTCTAAGAGCACAATTCTCCTCGCGTTTAGAGGCTAATATCTCCACTTCTATTTACTCTTTACAGTCGGGTTATATATCAAATTCAAGGCAATGAATCAGAGATCAATAATATCAAATAAAATGGATTTCAAAAATCACGACTAGTCTCTCCTTTCGACGTGACGCATCACATATATGTAAAGTCTTTCGGTCGTCTTCTTCTGGTTACTTGCATGGTTTGGCATTTGGATGGGTTGAAGCTCATTTGCCGCAAGGTTGACCAATCCTTAAGAGCATCCAGGTCTTTTTGAAGTTGGACTTGATCTTCATTCCCTTGAATGTGGCGAAAGAGGATGCAAACTAAGATATGCAAATTGGATTCAAACTACTTTACGTGTAGTTCATTCAGGCAATTAAAGTAAATTATTTCTTAAGAATTAATATCACTATTGTCGTATTGAGCTGAAAATTTTCAGGCCGTTTAATTATTGTTCCCAGGTCACTGAATCATTAATGAATAGGACGTGATATTTTTTAAAAAACGGCATAACAAGCGCCTTT
Source organism: Paracentrotus lividus (assembly GCA_940671915.1). Taxonomy (NCBI): domain Eukaryota; kingdom Metazoa; phylum Echinodermata; class Echinoidea; order Camarodonta; family Echinidae; genus Paracentrotus; species Paracentrotus lividus. The sequence continues at coordinate 210,362 of CALNVZ010000008.1, forward strand.
GAACCAATACAACAACACTTGGTATAATCAATGGATAGAAACGGCTACAAAGAAAATAGTCTAGAGCCATTTCTAAAAAAGAGGCCTCTATAAGCCTTTAGAAGCATTTTTAGGTAAAAGTTGGGAACCAGTCTATTTCACATAATTCAAGTGTGCTGAATCTGATAAGACCGGTTCCCAAGCCGATTTTTCACGTTTTCACCACCTAATTTGCGTAAACAAAATGGCCGCCAAATTGACCATTTTTGATCTTCTGTCTCCACTCTTCCCTGGTTGTATCGACTTTTAACCCTCATAATGGCTGCCTAATTTCGCACTCACAATAAATATCATGTTAATTTGCAAAAAAAATCAATTTAATGTTTTGAAACTAATTAATTATGCAAATTTATGCAAGTTTGCAACCTTATATGCTATTATTTCATCAATTCAAGTAAAACACTTGTAAACTGTGGTTCAGATATCCTTCATAACATTTTAGAATTATTTCAAAGCCCCAAAAATATTATTTTATGATGGATGCCCATTAATTTTTTATTGTTGGGCAGCTTTTCTCTTTGTTTTTCCACTTGACTTCGAACGAGGTTTTTGAAAAATAGTCACATGAAAAATAATAAACTTTAAGGATGATTGTGACTGTTCTTTTACCACATATTTTGATGGGTATGTAGGCACAAACAGACAAAAACATACATTTGGGCAGCAACGGAAATACACGCACACACCTTCAAAGTTTTCTATATTCTGATTATATCTCTTATATCTATTTTCTCACGTTTTCACCACCTTATTTGCATAAACAAAATT
>CALNVZ010000008.1:214437-238502 GCA_940671915.1 Paracentrotus lividus
CTTGAATTATGTGAAATAGACTGGTTCCCAACTTTTACCTAAAAATGCTTCTAAAAGTCATATTTTGCCTAAATGGCTCTAGTCTAAAAGATTGTTGCGTCATTATTTCAATGGATTTCCAATTTAATCATGAGTTCCAGTGCACTAGAAACTTTCAGCCGTACGTAAGTTGTACAAGTTTGGAAGATTTTTTTAGTGCTGGGAGTTTTATCATTTACGGTACTATTGTCCGATCCTATTGTTTATTGTCGTACAACTCTAAACTCCCTAGTAGAATACGGGCCTATGAAATTAAGAAATTATAGGTCTGTAAAAAGATGTTGTTCTTAAACAGAAGAAAATAAGTCCGAAAACACAAGAGATAACATGATGATGTTCCAGATGCAGGTGAACACCAGGCGCGGATCCAGAGACGGACTTTAAGGGGGTGCGAAAGGTATCTTAATGATTTTTAACGTCACGTTGGCAGCGTGATGCGCGGGGGGGGGGGGGGGGGGGGGGGGGGGGGTAGGTGTTAAAAATATTTTGACCTTCGGCCTGTCAGAATCATTTGCACTGTATTTGCAAAGTCTGGCGATATGAACAAGTTCTGTCTATATAATTATAGTTGGTTAGGAATTCACACAAAATAAAACAAATATCTCATTCATTTCATATAAAGTTTACAGCTTACAAGCATGCTTTATTCATGAACTATTGACTATTTGCTTCAAACCACAGTTGGTTTCCACGACTTACATTATGTCCCACTGATTATATTCTAAACAATAATTTGGCATAATGTATATTCCATAAATAAAAGAAATTTACCCAAATATTACAATGTTCCTAATATTGTGAACCTTCTTAGGATACTCATTACGCGACGCGACTGGTTTCTGTCCATGTAACCGCACGCTATCTGTCTCGATCTGTCCTATCGAAAACCTACGATAGATGCCCATGGATCTCTGAAGCGGCAGTCAAACGCCTGTAGTTGAAGTCAGCTGATCTCTCATCGACGAAAGTGTTAACCCATACTTAGGTCACAGGGGCGGATCTAGCTTTTTATAAAGGTGGGGGGGTTTGGGGTGGTATGCGAGGGAGCGTAGCGACCGAGTCCAAGCGAGCGGAGCGAGCGAGGGGGGAGGGTGTGGGAGGAGGGTGTCCCCCTCCACAGTAGGGAAAATTTTTGAAAATTGTGTGTGAAAATGGCGTTTTCTTGCATCTATAAACTTTTTAAGATTTTTAAAAAATGGTCCCGGATTTTTTTTATTTATTATTTATTTATTTTTTTTTTTGGGGGGGGTTGCAACCCCCCCCCCCCCCCCCCCCCTCAGATCCGCTTCTGGGTCAGAAGTCGATCAGCGTTCGAAGTCAACGATGATGTTGAGCTGTCTATGAAATCCTCCGCAGGTGCGGATCCAAGATATAGATGAACTTGAAACTGCCGGAAAAAGCCTGAGACAAGCCTGAAAAAGCCTGAAAAAGCCTGAAAACCCCAGTTCATCTGTAACCGCTGTAAAAATAACACATCCAATCCAACGGTCATAGCATACATGAACATGCTTATTCTACGTGATTATATTCAATAAATTATGCACACTTGGCTGCTTTCATGTATCATTAAAGATTATCTTAGGTATCAATTTCACCTAAATAATCCATTGAATATTCACTGCCTTTTTGTGCAGGGTTACGTAACATTTAACATTAATGCATTAAAGCTCCTTTCAAAATACAGACCCTTCTAGCAATACAAAATATCAGAAATCGTCTATAATTCCATCACTTCTTTCAAGTAAATAAATGCATAATAATCTGGTAAAGAGCTTGATAATAACTTCCTTTCCATTTTATCAAAGGAAACAATAAATTACTGCTTCTCTTAACCTCCATATATTCGCTCTATGAACAGTACCAACTCACATTATCTCTTTTAACAAAAGAAACATAAATTTTACCATCCTGCCCTTCTTTGCTGTGAAAGGACATCAAAATGTATAATTGACACAAAGATATAATACTCCAGATAATTAATTTCAATGCTTTGCTGCTAAGAGGTTTAAATATAATTCATTATCTATATTACATGTGTAGCTTTTCAATACATGTGCCACGCCCTAATTTGTGAAATTGACCTAAACAAGAAAACATTGATAAGGATAAGGAAAACGGTACAAAATTATCACTTACAGGTTTAACAAATCATAGTGGGAGCTGTAGAGGAGTCTTCACCTGGCCTGCATGCCTGGATTCCTTGATACAACAACAAACTATCAAAAGTTTAACAAGGCTGCGCATCCTACATGACTTTCCTCTCACAGAACTTCAGCATGACCTTCTCTCACCAATGCTAAAAGTGTTCTTCACCCCTTCTCACTCCTACAACACACACCTCATATAGAGCCTGTACTGTGCCATGCATGAGTTATGCCTAATAGCACCACATACATACCACTCCTATACAAACTGTGCACTCCACCAAAAGAGCCTCTTGTCCCCTAAGTATAGCTATCAACTACTAGTCTTTTCTTCTAGTCTAAAATCTCAGTCACTTTGTGACAAGGCCGTTATAAAATTTCAAACATACTTCATATAGGGGTAGGGTCAGGTCATCGTTCCGTCACAAAAAATTGACAAGCAAAAAAAAAAAAAAAAAAAAAAAAAAAAGGTTCAGTTTTTAACGGGGTGCGCTAAAAGGTCTATGTACAAAAGGTATGCTGATTTCCAAATCTTACGGGGTGCTCCAGCACCTTCAGCCCCCCCCCCCCCTTGGATTCGCGCCTGAACACAGCACCGACACGCTCATTCACACACTTACACACTCTTGCGTGAAACACAGCCTCAAGTCGAGGCCCGCTAGCTCCTTACAACCGTCGCGTCCCTCGAGACCCAGAGCTACGCACTGCACCGCGATCCCCAAGACTGCAGGCCCGTGTAGCGGCAGATAGCGTTTCGGCGTTTTTGGTTCCAAAAATGGCTAAAAACGGCTTGAAGACAGACTAGAACACAATCCGCCGGCGGATAGCGTGCCAAACCCGGCGGATTCAGTACCAATTTCCAATCGGCAGATGTCGTTCTTTGCTATCGTTATCGTTTTCAGCTGCGAGAGACATCGCTAGCTCTTGCTTAATTGCTCGACCATCTCCCTGCACACACTCATCGACTCCGATTTATAAGTGAAGTTCTTAGGGAATTTATTGAAAACTGTCTTTAAAAAAATGAAGGTTGATACATCTGCTCCTAAAATTCCGATCAAGGAAAGACTGGCAAGGCTACACTCGGGCATTCAGCTTTATTGCGAATAAGATAATACTGGTATGTCGTCTTACGTGCGTTATGTTTGACTGTGTGATGATATGATGCAGACTCCAGCTCGATCATCCCACTACACCCTCGCCTAACCGAGCGCCTCGGCTCCACAGCCAGGTGACTGGTAGTCGTGCTGTTGCAGGATTGGACGCAGGTTGAATCATGATGAAATAATTTATGGTAATTATGATTGAAGAATTTCTTAGATTCATTCAAATTTATGGTTGGAAGTGAGCACTTAATGTAAAATAAATATTTTGAGTAAAGCTAGTGCTGAAAGTTACTCTGGTTGCTTAATAAACCAACTACCTTTAAAATTAAGATGCATTGGTGTACAGTCCACTCCTTTTATAACAAGGTACTTTTGCGACCTAGCTGATTACCTCGAGACAACACAATTTGTACTTTGCAAATACTATGAACTGGAGATTCGCCTTGTAATTAAATCTTGTAAAAGCTATTCTCATTATAACAAGAGTAGACTGTATTTACTGTTTGTGGGGCAATTTACTACAGTTTTTGTTAGGTCATCACCATCAATGACACCCATTTGTGTTCTTACATTATATTGTATAATATAAATTAAATAATTTAATATAATATATATAATATAAATTATTGATCGAACCTTAACCAGGCCATCCCTTCCAAGTACTCGAAAAAGTACCCCTATTATAGTGGCGCGACTGATGACGTCAAAAATGTTTCAGGGAATGCTACTGCCAGGCATGATTGGGTTTCGCCTTTAGAAAACACGTTTGTATTGCTATGTCAGAACAATAGAATTCTAGCACACATGGGGTCTATTGTTCTGACATAGCAATACAAACGTGTTTTCTAAAGGCGAAACCCAATCATGCCTGGCAGTAGCATTCCCTTAAACTTCTTTGACGTCATCAACCGCGCCATTAAAATAGGGGTAACTTTTCGAGTATTTGGGAGGGATGGCCTGGTTGAGGTTCGATCATCTTTTTATGAATACTGTTATGAAAATTTAATTTATTTTGGGGGTATTTTTTTTTTCCGCCTACTTAGCTTTCAATCGATGTAAGGTTGTATTTACTCCGTCAACGGTCTTTAAAGAACAATAACAACTCTACACCTTAGATGTGTTTACTTGGAGTAGAATTGAGGGTGCCTTGGTGGGTCGCGTAAACAAAAAGGGGCCCCAAAATAAAAATAAAATGACGAAAATGGCCATCTTCTGGGGGTTGCAAACTATTTGGAAGAAAAGTCCCTGGAAAGGATTGAGGGAACGTCCAAGATATAGCCGGGACCCCGAAAGAGTGAAAGCGGTGGCCAAGATATTCAAGAAATTCAAGCCGAAGCAACATAGCATCGTTGGAGCCAGAACAAAATATTCCACCTTTATGACGAACAGTGTAATTCATCGAGAGTAAAACACACTGTACTGTAGAGCTATATTTGTATTGTCTTTGACTCAAATTGAAAGTAAACACCCCCCCCCCCCCCCCAGGTAGGGAGAGGTAGGGGGAAGAAGACAGCTGGTAAACACAGAATTGAAAAAAGAAGACTCTAATAACATACAACAACCAGAGACAGTTTCAGATCGATCGGAAACAGTTCCAGTGAAAATAGGGGGCGGGGGAGAGCAACAACACAGATATTGTACATTAGTTTTGTTATGTTTAGAATGTCACCCAATTTACTTATTTTTCTTTTTCAGAGAAAATAAAATTTGACAATTTTGTGTCAAAATCAATTTTGTCAATGTTACTTTGGACAGATTAGAGAAAATATGTTTAAAACATATGTATATTTTAGAATTCGCCTTTAACTTAAATCATGGTATAATGAGAACGATTGGCAATGATGATGATGGTGGTGGTGGTGCTGTTCACCACCCCTACAATTATCCTCGTCATCTTCATTATCATCGCGCATAATCACAACCACCACCTGCATCATCACCATCATCATCATCATCATAATCATCATCACCATCAAATCTACCAACCCCTACCAACTTCATACTAATCCCCATCCTCCACTAAGATAAAAAAAAAATATTATCTTCATCACCGCCATCACCAACATATCTCACAACTGCCATCACCATCATGACCATCACCTTCATCAGTATTATCATGAATATGATTTTTATAATCATGTTGTTATTATCAAGTTAACGTAAAGTCTCCAAGATGGATGAAATGAAGCCTTTTCTGGGGAGAAAATTATTTTGCCTTCAGCTTCGATAGAAAGGATTTTGAAATTACAAATTTCCATTTCATTTTCATTACAGGTCTCGAAAGAAATGAGATTGGAAAGATGACACTTTAAAAAATCAAACAATATACAATGATAAAGATGGGGCAAAGAATATAAAGAGGAACACTAAATTCTTCGTCCATTCCACAAGACAATTCTGTGTCATCATACTATGCTACGATGGCTACATGATGGCATTGAGAACGCGTCACGACGTCGTGTTGCCTTCAACAGATCATCGGGCGGGTTCGCGTTTCCCTCGCATTGCCTTCGCATTGCCTGCTGCGATGCTCAAACGAAGTGAACCTTCGAAACTCCATCGGGAGTTTTTTTTTGGCTGCCAAAGATTTTGCCGATGCATCGGAAGTTGCTGCCGAAGCCTGAAAAAACTCCACCGATGGTCATGGTGGTTTTAAGATTGCTAATTATACAGACTGTATCAAATAAAATGGTAAAGTTGGAAAACATTTTGTTTAATTCTAAAAATTAATCACAATCTAATAGTATTCAATAGTTCTATAAAGGGAGAACATCAGACATTCTTTAGCATTTACTTTTTAAAAATCTCATTTGGTGTTGTAGATCTTGAGATATCACTTTTCTATAATCAAGAAAATCTATTTTGGGCATGCTTTTCCATGGTCTATAATTAAATAGGTTTTGCGCATAGTGGCCACGAATTCATTGCTCCGGAAAAATAAATGTGTGTAATATCGATCAGCTCCTCTTCGCACACTTTTTTTAAAATGTACCAAAAACAGACATTATTTCAGAAGATGTCATAATTTAATTACTTTTCCCCCATTGTTCCGTTCTTTTTGAAACAGTCTGTAGGTACTCCAAAATGACCCGATGCTTTTGCGATGCTTTCGTAATGCCATCGTGTTCAGAGCAAAATTTGGGGCTTTCCGCCATCGTGTGTCCATCGCTCCTAACCATCGGGACAGTGTGACGCGGGCTTAAATAACCAAAATGTGCACTAACCCAAATGTGCCGTAACGTGTGACTGCATATTTTAGTAACAGCATATTTTGGTCATTTACCAAAATGTGCAATGTACCAAAATGTGCCGTAATAGGATGCACTATCGGCACATTTTGGTAACAAAATTCGTTTACCAAAATGTGTAGTAACCAAAATGTGCCGTAACGTGGGCAGCGGGCGGATTACGGGGGGGGGGGGGGGGTGGGGTGGTTAGGGGTTTAACCCCCCCCCCCTCTTGGCCTCCATAAAAAATAAATAAAAAAATAGGGGGAAGGGACAGGGCGTAGACAGCGGAGGGGATGGGGGTGGCATGTACAATCACTCCCCTCACTTTTCACGGGTGATATGTATTTTTTTAAAACTGAAATAGGCTTTGCATGTTCACTCCTTTTTCGTCCATGGAGCTCTAAAAAATTTCGCTCGCGCTTCGGGCTCGCATATTATTATTATTATTATCAGAAATAGTATTATTATTATTATTATTATTATTATTATTATTATTATTATTATTAAATCCAGATGAATTATTTCTATATCTATTTTATTTTTATTTTTATTTTATGCCAAAATTATTTTATTATTTCAAGGAAAATTATTTTGTTTTCCTTCCGAGAGCTCTATTTCTGTGTGTCTATAAGCCCTATACATGTATGTTTATTTTAATGGTATTCATACTTATGATTGTATTTATAATATAATAATATTTGCAGAGTAAACAAAATAAATAGTCTAAAATTACTTTTATCTATTAACGGTGTATGCAGCTCTCGGTAGGCTATATTTTGAGGAATAACCCCTTCGTGGATACGAAATCGGACTCAGGCCCCTAATGTGATCCTTTTTTTTTTAAAGCTCGCGCTTCGCGCTCGCTTAGAATCAAATAGGCCTTATCATGCTTATAGGCTTAGAGGAAATAAAAAGTTGGCACATAAATCCTTCTAGCACGGCATGTTTGTTTAATTTCTTTGGTAATCAATTGAGTATTTACGATTTTTATTATTCAAGATTTGGTTCATTTCACCTCAAAATTTTCCTCTCGCGCTTTGCGCTCGCCTTGTATATTTGCTGAGCAAATTCGGGGCAACCCCCAAAATCGGCCCTTACTTTTGTCCCTTCTTTGTGTGTATAGATACAAAAAAAACCACCTCTTGTTTACCTCAAAATTTACCGCTCGCGCTTCGCACTCGCTTGGTATTGTATATTTGCTGAAGAAATTCCGCGCAACCCGCAAACTAGGCTTATTTTGCCCTTTCTATAAAGTGTATAGACACCAAAAATACACCTCTCACTTACATTACTTACATTACTCACTTACATTGTGTGTGTAAACATGGTTAAGGGGTTTTAATAGTTAGTTACCCGATTACTGTAATTTGAACATCTTTATTTTTGCAAAATGAGTCTCTGGACCACAAATCACCCCCCCCCCACACATTCGAGGACCTTCTACGCCAAGGGAAGGGGGGGTTCAAACTTTAACACACCCATTCTAGACCAGAATTGTAGAAATGATGACTACTAAAAGTATGCATCATATTGCACGATGTCAATTAAATAAAAAAAGACTCCTGCTTCCGCCCTCGCAGGTGCCGTGCTACAAATTTCCACTCGGTAACCCCTGCTGCCGTGAGAATACCCCCCCGGCCCCCCCCCCCCACTAAGGCCAAAAAGGTATGATCCTCTCTGGTGGACTGCACATTTGGTATTTAGCCAAAATGTTCCTTAATAGGCCTGAATCCACAGAAGCGCGATCGTTTGGCGACAACCTACGAACTACTTTTTAGTACCCATCGCTAAATGCCAGGTCCGAATCGCCTATAAGATCTTGAATTATCGCGTCTGTCACTGAACAAATACGTAGCGAAAATTTTTTTCGCCGCTGGTTTCTCAACAAGTTAAACAATAGCCGGCGTAAGTTTGGTTGACGTCAATGACCGTAGCCTGTCTTCTCTTGTCGCGACAAGGTGCTATCGTAGATTGTCGCCAAATAAAACTTGTTTAGCACAGCGGAACGGCGGCCAGTTATAGATTGTCGCGCTCCAGCGTACGTTGCACGCATCACTGAACCCAATGGCCAGTGAAATTTAAGCCGCTACGGCCTCTGTCGCCACCTACATTCACCAAAATCAGGATCGGCCTCCCATTCAGATACTGTACAGTCGCCGCTAATTTTTGAAATTTTCAAAAATCTCTCACGACCCAAATTATGATGCGCGACTGAGAGGACTATCAAGAACCTAAAGGCGACAGGCCGCCATCAGGTAAAAAACACTCGATCGCCTGTGTCAGTCGCAAGGATCGCCACAGTGCGCAAGTTCATATTTTGGTTGATTTTAAGCTGCGACAAGAGAAGTCGAGCCGCGAGATCCGCGGAGGTCGAGGCTATTGTATTATCAGATACCAGCTATTGTTAGCCTGTTGTTTGCGTGGAAGCAAGTCGTTGTCGTAGCCTATCGTAGACAGAGTCGTAGATACGTATATGATCTTCGGTCACCTACGATTCTGACACGATTCTGGCAGGTTCTAACATGCATAGGTTGTCGCCACAACGATCGCCTTCTGTGGGACAGGCCCTTTACACGATCTTCTAAAGGGCTTCTAACTATCTTCTTTTTTTGTATTATTTGGTAGCCAAATTAAAAGTGTATAGTTTTTATTGGAACGCACTAGCTGTCGCTGAATGGAAAACAAAAGAAAATAAATCGAGATAATAAGGCAGGAAAAACAAAATCTTTTTCGTTATATTGTTTATTTTTGGATCTAAATATTCCCTTAACTGGTGTCATATATAGATTTAATGAACAGGAGGCAATAACAGATGGCGTAGAAACATCAAACGTTTGTGAAATCAGTGTCGAGATGGCAAAGACTGGTGGGATAACATGGTCCATTCACAGGGAAGAGCATGAGAACTTGGATACAAAAGGTAAGGTATATTGAACTTGTCCAAATAATATGTGCTTTTCTGCAAAGTCATTCCAATATAACTTGGTCATATCAATTCTACTCTATGCAAAATGTAAAATTAACGTATACCTTTGTGCGGCATTAAATCGTAACTAAACAAGGCGCGTCCATTATTGATGAGGTGAGACGCAACAAAGTGACGTTGGAAAATACGGCTGAGCGGCGCAGAAATTTATAGAGCTGGCTGCAATAATCAATTAGCTCACAAAAACTCGCGTAAGAAGACTTCCCTGCGGTGGAATGGTATTGTCCGTTCGTTTGAGCAAACTACTCGTGGAGATGAAAGAAATTTATGAACTTTTATCATGGTCGTAGTTAATAGATTCTCCAGACCAGATGGAGGAAATGCGCATTCGGGCACGCTTATAACATGATTGCGCTGAAGTTGTAAGCAGAATATTTGATTGGTTCTAGGACAATTACCCCCTGGACAACTACCCCCCGGACAATTCGTCGCTGTTTTTACGAACCGTCATAAACCGAATTTTTGGTCAAATTTTCGAAATTGAGTTTTTTGGATATTCTTAAAGCCTGTATTCAACTCTATCGAATGACCAAATTTCAGGTCGAAATCTTAATTATTTTAAAAATAAGAGAGGATTCAAATTTCGTTCAAAACGTCACATCGCTTCCAGTGATTTTACGAAGCGTCCTAAACCATTGTTTCTACAATATAGCAGTCTCGAGAATGGCGCGCAACCCGACCTACATATGGGTGAGCGGTGCGCGTATGCATTGAATGATTTTACGAACCGTTCTATCTCGTGGTTTAGGACGCTAAAAAACATGCGCGTGATACGCATGATTTTACGAAGTGACCTTAACCCCCTGTTTGTCGTAAAAATAATCAGTTTCTAAAAAACTACCTTCCATTTTATTCTAAATATTTAAAATTCAGACGTCGATTGCAAATAATTTCTTTCATATTGTAAAATTATAGAATTTATGCTGTACATTGATATAATTAATTGCCCTGGTTTCCTTCAAAGCGCTAAGTTACGAGCGTCAGAAGAACATCCAAACTTTGAACGCGATTATCTCGAAAGCTGGTTTTGGGAACTCGGCGAGGTCTATGAACGGTCGATAAAATCACTGACGAATTACCCCCAGGCAATTACCCCCCGGACAATTACCCCCCGGACAATTACCCCCCGGACAATTACCCCCCAGACAATTACCCCCGGACAATAACCCCCCGGACAATTACCCCGACAATTACCCCCAGACAATGACCCCCCGGACAATGGACAATTCTACCCCGCTCCCCCCCTCGGCGTCGATGTTGGAATCATTTGTGGTCTCGCCCGGTGTTTGCATGTTTTCGAATTATTTTCTACTTTCTCTTTCCTTTCTTTATATTCTCTTTTTCCTTTTCTCTCTCTCTCACTTCCTCTTTTTTCCTTGCTTTTCCTCTCTTTTTTTCTTCCTTTTTTTCCCCTTTTCCTCCCAATATTCCAGATTAAGATGTGGCTTTATAATTATAACTTAATAAGCTTAATAACTTTGAAACTAGATAATACACACAATACACCTTGTAATTTTACCATTTAGGGTGATAGAAGTTAAACGTCAAAGAAGGAAGTTAAGTACCAAAATTCCTAAATTGTAAACGATATGACATAATTAAATACAGAGTTTGTTCCATACTCCATAAATTAGCAAATAAAATGAAAATATAACTAAAGCCCAACGTCAATTAAGCAAAATAAGGTTAATCGTAAAATTAAATGTCATAAATTACTTATTTTTCACTTTACTTGTTAATTTATAGAGTAATTATGGCCCTTATGACCGCCCATAGAAACGATGTTTCAGACCACGGATTTTTAGAATCCACCGTCAAGAATTCGGAGCCAATAAGGTTTTGTTTGATTTACACCACCTTATTCATGTGGTTAATGTATAAAACTTATCGAGAATTGATTATTGTTAGACAAAAACAACTAGTATTCCACAAACAAATTTATTGATTTTTATCGAATTTTTTGTATCACATAAATCAATTAATTAGGCCCGAAAAAATATTAGTAAACCATGATAATATGGAATTGGGAAGAAATGAAGTATAAAGATAATTTTGCAACTTGTACAAGACCGTTCGTCTGATGTTGTTGTCGCTCTCCTTTACAGCGTTCTTACGATACACCTATTACTAAGCATTTCACTGCTTTAATATTGCCGTTGGACCATATTAAATATACAAATATCTTCTTGGTTTTTACGGCTCTTGGGGTAGTTGTCCGGGGGTAATTATCCAGGGGGTTATTGTCTTGGGGTAGTTGTCGGTGGGTAATTGTCCGGGGGTAATTGTCCTCGGGGCTAATTGTCTGGGGGGTAATTGTCTGGGGGTGTTGTCCGCGGGGGGGTAGTTGTCCGGGGGTGAATTGTTCTCGGTGGGTTAATTGTCCTCAGGGGGTAATTGTCTGGGGGGTATATTGTACCGGGGGGTAATTGTCCTTGGGGGGTAATTGTCGCGGGGGTAGTTGTCGGGGGGTATTGTCCGGGGGGTAGTTTGTCCTGATACGTATTTAATTAGCATAGATTGATGCTCAAAACAATGACATAAATAATGAACTTGTCACATCTTGCGAAGACGCCGCACAGTGGGCCAGGCGTCACCAAAAGTGCGCAAAAATTCTTTCCTGGTCACCTAACCAAATTTGTTTTGTTTTTGTTTTATATATTCTCAGCAAAGATAGCAAACTCTAGAACATCTCCATAAAATACCGTAAAGTTTATTTTTACTTTGGTTCTGGAGAGTTGGACACTACCGACTTTGTCTCATTTTTTTTTTTTTTTTCAATTTTCATATTGCAAAAGTGTTGTTTCTTTCTAAACAACATCCCATCTGTTTCATCGTACTAGATATTCCAATCAATCCGTGTATTATGATCATTTTATATCTATCAATGACATGTTTATCCGAGCCACGGGCTCCGTGTATTACCACATGCTTACTTATTTCACATATCAATTATTACTCTCTGCTCTTGACCTTAGTTTACCTTGCATACTAATTACCATGTATAAATGTACTATCTGTTCGCAATGGCATAAATATCCTTGATACAAATCCTCTGTTTCTTTTATTGTACTTGCACATGTGTTTACAGGGTCCGATAATTCTTGTGTTTGACCACAATCTTGCGGAATGTGGATTTAACTCCTTTGATGTAAAGGACATATTAACGTATAATGTTCAATAATGAGTGCAGTTCATTCTGATCAATCTATGCACAGGAATGTGCCCGACATTCGGTCCCTTGACAGCAGCTTGGCTGCAAACCCTTTGTTCAACAGGGAAGCTGCAGATAATTCTTTTCTAGGGGAAGAGGTTAACTTTACAACGCCTGAACTACAGTTTGATTTTGATTTGGAAGACGTTCCAACAGGTTACACAACATCGGGTTATATAACAGAAAAGAAATTCACCACAGACATAAATTCTAGTCAGATTAATGACCTTGTTTTATTACACTAGGGGAGACCGGGGACAATTGTAACACTTTTTTTTTCTTCCAAATTTGACATATCAACTTTATTATAACTAAATACTTGCTTAAAACCAAGTAAAACGAAATTTGGATGTCTTAGCTCGACATACGAATAGGTTTGGGTTAAGTAAAACTATTTATTTTGAAGCCATTATCATCAAAACACGAGGTCGATGTTACATTGCCCTAAACCAGGGGCAATTATAACACGCTATCGGGGGCAATTGTAACCGTGAAATTGTAACATTTTGCTTTTCTTTTATCAGAAAGCTATGCCACTTGACAGATCAAGATTTAAACAAATTAACCACATAAAGCTAATTACTTATAAAAACATGACAATGCTTTGACTCAAGTTATATTTTATATGTTTCCACTTGTTATGTACATGCATGGGATTATTGCAGAAGTTTACGTGCTCTGGTAACGGGCGATGACAGCGCGGCTGAATTGTCCCAGGGCTAGGTACGGGGCAACAGTATTTCCGCTAAACGGCATTGTTACTATTGCCCCTGTGTGGCGATCCTATGTTGGAAGAAGATTTTTTTCTATTTAGCAGCGGGGTATTATCGTTGAAATCGTTAGGCAAAATATGGCCTAAGACATAATTTCTTGGCTTATTGTCCTAAAGTTAGCGTTGTGTCGACGGCCGCGGCTGCGTTGAAAAGTTGAAATAATCGACGAAAAAAAAATAGAGGTGTCATTGGAAAGGTCCTACGAGAATAAAAACAAGATTTCTGGATCGATTTTTGTGAAATTTTTTGGAAATTCAAGTTCTTTCCTAGAACAAAAGAATTTAGGAGCTGGCATTGGTGAGATACAAAGGCCGGATTAATAATAATAATAATATAATAATAATAATAATAATAAATGATATATTACCATGATCACTTTTTTGTATTATTCATTCATTATTATTATTATCTATATAATATTATTGTATTAATTTATTTATTTATATATAATGATATATAATAAATATATTGTAATTTTTATATATTCATTATTACTATATTTATTATTATCATTATTATAGTTATTATTATTATTATCCATTATTTATTATTGATATTATTGCTTTACTATTAGAAATAATTATGTTATTACAGATAATATAAGCTTCTTAACATGTATACCATAACGGGCAATGGCTAATTAATACAGGACCCATATCACCTAAGTATGTGTTTCACATCTTTCTAAGATGATCATCTAATTTAGCATTGTTCATTAATTTGCCTATTCATTTATTAAAAGCCTGGTAAAAATAAGCCCCACATTCATTGGGGTGGGAGAGTTAAGGGGCGCCAAATTTGAGCTGATGACTTTTTTTTATATGGGGGGGGGCTTAATTGTCAGCTCCTGGGAGGGGGGGCGGCGCCAAAATTGCAGCAGGCGGCCGCCAAAGTATAATAAAGCTATTTGGCCCCGGGTTCGTCCAAAGTCCCTGGGTGCGCCCATTGTTTTTACTAAAAAATACTTAAGTTTGCCAATTTAATTAGCGATTCGGTTATCGTGGGTCGATGTCCGATGTGCACTGTGTGATCGATTCTCTAGACTAGAGTCTACAAAAGGTCAAGTAGGCGGAGGGTGAAAGCCAAGGGGGGCTGCCAACAGCAGGTAACCATAACTGATAACAATATCACTAGTTAGGCCTAGCAAAGTTATTGATATCTAATCAATGTTCTGTTCTATTATATTCATCAAATGACTTGTCATACCAACAAAATTTATCCAACAAATTTGCTCTCAAGCCAATCCAGATGCAAGCACTTCAGTAGCTTATACAGTTTGTTCGGATAAACGGCCGACAAGTCCATTATGAGTATTGATACACCCATGGGACTAGAGCCCATCGCGATTCTGATTGCCTGCCGGATGCGATAAGCTTGTCGATGTGGCCTGCTAAACCGGATCCGACCGAACTCTTCATCGTTTTGGAACTATTAGTTACACACCATAATTTATACACACAACACACACTACATTCACATCCCGAGCCAACCACACAAACCTGCACACTAAAATCCCACAAGAAGGTGCTTGGATTGCTAAAGTCTCGAGTTCCGAAATGATAATCATTTCCATTTTCCAAAAATTTCACAAAAAATCAGAATCCTGATCTTTTCCTTTGTTGCTTCGCAGGACGCTTTTCAAGACACTCCTTATTTTTTTTTCGCGTCGTATTATTTCAACTTGTTTCAAACGCGCCGCGCCCGCGCCACAACGCTACATCCTTTAGCCATAAGCCTTATTTCTAAATATATAAAAAATGACAGCCGTAGCTCATTTACATATTTGTCCAGAAGAAAAACAATGGGTAATGTGAAATATTACTTTCCTACTCAAAAAACGATTTATGCTGTAGAAAGTTCCACGAACCGTTAAATCTGCTAATACTCAAACAGCATGTGGAGCGATGAAATGCGCATGCTCTGTACAAATTTCAAGTTTGTAGCGTGTTTCTGCTAGGGATGGGAGCCCCTGTTACAATTGCCCCGTGTTACATTTGTCCCCGGTATCCCCTACACTATCAGAAGCCTAAATAAGAACTTTGATCAATTAAATGCTTAATAATGCTTAATAATTTAAGACCCAATAAATCAGTCATTGGACTTTCCAAAACTTGGCTTAAAGACACCCCTTCTTCCATTTTCTCCATGAACGAATTCACCTTTGTAAGTCAAAACAGAACTGAAAAACGGGGCGGTGGAGTAGGGCTGTATGTTTCTAATGATCTAAGTTACGATGTGAAATCAGATCTAAGCAAAGTATCGAATGCATTAGAAAGTATCTTTATTGAAATAAAACTGCCAAGAAAGAAAAATATCATTGTTGGCGAAATTTATAAACCACCTAGTACTTCAAATTATAAAGACTTTATCGAATCATTACAAGCTATTTTATCTTCACCTTCCCTGCAAAATAAGACATGTATTATAATGGGCGACTTTAATCTAAATTTAATTCAATGTCAAGTAAGTTCACATTGTCAAGATTTTATGGACCTTATGTTATCAAAGTCTTTTGCCCCAACCATAACTAAACCAACTAGAATTACTGAATCATCAGCTACGCTAATAGATAATATTTTCATAAGCGGTGCTTCAAATGTTAAATCTGGTATTATTGTCTCAGATATTTCAGACCACTTTCCGGTTTATGTTCTGGTTTCTAATGCTATTTGTACTTCATCCTCAAAAACAAACATTTCTGCAGGTTCAAGAGATTTTTCTGAACCCAACCTGCGTAGACTCAATGAATCACTTGAATCGGCTGATTGTATGCAGTGTAAAATAATAATGATGTAAATGTTTCCTTTAATAATTTCGTGGATACATTAATGCAAAATCTTAATTCTTCTATTCCAATTCGCCAGCGCAAAACAAATTATAAAAAATGTCCTAAGCTACCTTGGATAACTAAATCTCTTTTAAACTCCATCAACAAGAAAAATAATTTGTATTATAAATACAAAAAGAACCCTACTATTCAGTCCAAGTCAAAATACACCCGGAATATTTTAACAACTTCCCTCAGGCTTGCAAAAAGAATTACTTTCATAATCAATTCGACATCCACAAAGGAGATATTAAAAATACATGGAAAATAATAAATAATGTTCTTAAACGCAAAAAAGCGTCAAATCCTATTACAAACATAGTAGTTGATGGAGCCAAAATCCACGACCCTTTGAAATTGCCGAATAATTATTTTGTAAACATTGGCCCAAACCTTGCCCAAAACATTCCCGATGCTGATTTAGATTTTAAACATTTCTTAAAAAGGCGAAACCCCCTGTCCATGTTCCTGAATCCAATTCTAGAGCATGAACTTTTAGATATAGTAAACAATTTGAAAATAAATAAAAGCCCTGGGTACGACTGCATCACGAACTTTCTATTTAAAAAATTATAACAGAAATAATATCTCCCCTCACACATATATTTAACTTATCAATTACAAATGGTATCGTTCCCACCAAGATGAAAATTGCCAAAGTAATACTTGTTTTTAAAAAAGGAAATATTGAAGAAGTTGGAAATTATCATCCCGTATCGCTTTTAACGTCCTTTTCTAAAATTCTTCACAAACTTATTTACAAGGGAACTATGACTTTTCTTATTGAATTTAATATCTTGTCAGGTACACAATTTGGATTTAGACAAAAACATTCCACAACTCACGCATTTCTCAAATTTTTAGATAAAGTAGCTCATTCAGTTGACAATAAACTCCACACTATAGGAATATTTCTCGACTTCTCCAAGGCCCCTGATACTATTAACCATAAAATGCTACTGCAAAAACTATCTCATTATGGGATTCGAGGAAAGGCCTTAGAGTGGTTCGACAATTATCTTACAGATAGAAATCAATATGTTAGTATAAACAGCCAAGACTCTTATGAAAAAGCAATATCATGCGATGTACCCCAGGGTTCACTATTAGGTCCGCTGTTATTCATCATATATATAAATGACTTCCAATATTCTTCTGAAATCATGTCTTTTGTTCTTTTTGCTGACGATTCTAATATTTTTTATTCTCATCAAAATCCGCAATCTCTTCTCAACATTGTAAATAATGAAATGAAACGGGTTAAAAACTGGATCAATGCTAACAAATTATCTTTAAATGTTGGTAAAACCCATTATATGTTATTTAGTAATAAATTAAAATCGCTACCTGGAAATGTTCTGATAAATAATACTACACTAAGTCAGGTTGAATCCACCAAATTCCTTGGTATTTATATTAGGGTTGGGCAAATAATTACTTTTTTCTGAGAAGTTATTTCAAACAAGTTGTTTCTATAGTCAAATTTGATGTAGAATCCAATAATGACAATTATTTTTGTGTGCGATGATGCATACTTGCCAACTGTCCCTATTTAGTAGGGACAGTCCCTATTTTTGGGGAAAAGAAGGAGCAATTATCACCATTTACAACCCTTTGTCCCTATTTTTTGAAAAATCTGTGCACAGTAATCTATAGGAAATACAGAAATGTCCCTATTTTTAAAATTTGTATTCCCACTTTGTCCCTATTTTAGGATTCACAATGTTGGCAGGTATGGATGATGTCTGACGTCGCTAAAGTGCAAAAAACCGAAATAGTGTATTATGCCCATTCATCACACACTTTATACGTATAAAAGTGTTTTATTTCGTTTCTTCATGGATTTTGATGGTCTAGAATAACGTGATCATGATAAATGATCAGAGTCATTCTGGGAGAGTCAAGGATAGACAAAACAATTGCAGGTATAGGCCAGAAATAGCGCGCGCCGTTTACAGCTGTTTAAGCGGTGACTTTGTGAGACAGCGACATGTGAAATTTACCTTTGTAAAGAAACCGAAAATGCACACAGCCAGTGAATCTACAACCGTAGAATTATGCGCGCAATAAGCGTGGGAACGCCGTGTGCAAGATTTTCTCACTGTCGACTTTATCTCCGCTCGGAGAAGTCCTTTTCGAGAAGGCTCTACAATTGAGTATACAGATAAGTCTAAATAACGAGAGGAAATCCCAGTATATCGAAAGATGGGAAAGCGGAAATCAAGCCAGAGCCGGGTGGCCCGCCAACCAAAGATTGCTAGGCCTAGACAGTCAACAAGATTAAAGCAGTCTAGCAACGACACCACTCAAGACGTACTCGGCATCTCAACTCTCCGGCGGGCGGGGCGGCCAAAACGGGCGAGGCACTCGAGCGGTAACCCAGCTAGTGGACGCTTACCCACCACCAGCATAAACCCGGCTCCGGAGACTGACGGACCACAATACCGTGGAAACGAGACAACTGGAGCGAACCAGTCATCAAGCCAGCCGCTTTCACAAGCATAGCCAATGCAAGGTGAGGTAGACGTAGCTATGCAATCACATCTACCAGAAATATCACAAGCTAGTGAAACAACAAGACATTTGATTTGATTTGATTTGATTTATTTTTTTTACCAATGATAACATTTCATGACATACATATTATTAAAATATTACAAATGGTAAATGGGACCAGAAAATAGCACATGTGCTAGTCCGAGCTGGCCCTCTTCGTTATTTACATACAAGTATAATGTTGTTAATAAACATACATAATTATGTAAGACTATACATTTACAGATACCAACTATTGATACATATTTTATGAAGTGTAAATTACAGTAAATTACACATGAGAAGCAAATTGTTATTGATTTATTATATGCATTTTTAAGAGTTCCTGAAGGAGATTCTGGATGGTTTTAGCTTGAATATCAGCTGGTACATTATTCCAGATGTACTGCCTAAGAAGGATAGAGAAAATTGGCCTTGAGAAGTCCTAAGTTTTGGTAGATGTACCTGTCCATCGTGCTTTTTGTCTCGTAAAATATCTGTGCTGTATAACATTACAATAATCAGTTAAAAGGTGTGGTAAGTTACCATTACGCAGATCAAACATAAACGTACAAAGATAAATGGTGCATATCAAATATATTGAGGATTTTTAAGTTTTAAATGTAGCCCAGTATGTGCTTGCCAGTGGCTAATGTGATGGCTCTAACTGCCATTTTTTTGGGGTGTAAAATATACAATTCAAGTTTTATCTTGTAATTGCTTTCCACACCTCAATTCCATACGTTAAATGGGCTCTATGAATGCCTTATACAGTAATACCAATGTATATTTGGGTAACATAATGTCTCAGCCTAAATAGAATGCACTCTCCTACGAATACATGGTTAACTGCTCGATGTGATTACGCCAAGTTAGATGTTTATCAATCGTTATACCGCGACAAAAGTTTGCTTCATCAACCTCTTCAATTCCTCTCCTGCTATTCCAATTCACAAGACAATGTAAATATTTTCCTTCTGCTACCAATCATCATGAATTTTGTTTTCATAGAGTTAATTGTCAGTCTATTTGCCACACACCATTCATTAACCTTTTTTTAATATTTATATTCACCTCATCGGCATTAATATCAGTTTGACCAGGAGGAAAAGTTATGAAAATAAATTAGAATCATCTGCAAATAATCTGAAATTAAAATAATCAGTTGCCGATGGTAGGTCATTATATACAGTAAAAACAACGTTGGCCCTAACACTGACCTTGCGGGACACCACATCTTATTTTCACTTTGCTCGACAACATTTCCTCACATTGAACAATTGATACCTTTCTTCGAAATAATTTTTAAACCATTTCAGTGGCACGACCCTTACACCATAGTGAGAGAGTTTATGTATAAGTACCTCTCATGATTAATCGTATCAAATGCTTTTTTGAAGTCAATGAATATTCCTAGTGTAGCTCTGCCCTCATCTATTGATTTTAATATTGTATTGGATAAGTTTATCAATGATAATTTTCGTACTGTATTTCTTCCTGAAACCATATTGGTGTTGATAAAAATGCATTGTTTTTTCAAGAAACTGTATTACCGATATTTGTGATTTTTTCAAAAATTTTACCAAGTACTGGTAAAACAGATATTGGTCTGTAGTTTCCGGTTCGTCTGTAGGTCCTTTCTTGTGGATAGGTGTAACTTTTGCTATCTTCATTTCATCTGGAACCCTACCACTTTCTAAAGATAGATTAAAAATATATGCAAGAGCATCTGATTGTAGACTGCTCCGTCCTTTAGTAGTCGTATAGGTATAATTGTCATGCCCGCATGCCTTTTTTATATCTAGGCCTATAAGGTGATAAACACCTCAGCTGTTGTTACAGGTTTCAAAATAAAGAATCATCAATTTGCGGGCCTAGGTAGTGTCTATGCGACACATTTCCATTTGGTAATGTATTTGCAAGTTGGGTCCAATATTCACAAAGAATTATTAAATTCATTTACAATATCATTTGTAGATGTAAGAATTTCGCTCTTTCCATCAATTCTTTTAATAAGCCTATCGACATCTCCCAAACTTTGCATTTTTTTCTTTCCACTTAAAAGTTCATTAATTACATTCCATGTTTACGAGTATCACTCCGGCTTTCACATAACAAGTTACTGTAATATGTACGCTTTGCATTCTTTTAAAACTGTTGTAAGCACGTTTCTATACCTCTTATATTCTTTCACAATATTTTCTCTGTGATTTGTCCTCAGGACATAGATCTAACAATCTTGAAAGCGAGAGGAAAGCAATTTAGTGGTTTCCTTCCCATCGATTGTATCAAACACCGGTAGCTACAATGTGGCTTTCAATTACAAATTACACACAACGAGAGTGACACTAGGTCTAGAGCTAGTTATAGTTTGAGGGATAATGAAGCCCATTCTTTCATATGGCAAGCGTGTCGGGCAAACCGCTCACGTCAGGCGTTATTGCCTGGGATATAAGGGGGGAGCACAGTGGTGCACACACATATAATATAGATCAGTCGCCCTTGTTTTCGGTCATTGATAGACTGGGGACTAAAGTATATTATAATATGAAGAAAACAATATGGAGGGGGTAATATGTAGATTTTGATATATTTCTTGAGATATAAAATATAGTAATATAATTAATGCCAGAGGCAGTAGACGAACAAGCCCCTAACTTAGTAATATTTTATGAAGAGGGAAGGTTAGTGCTGAAACCCGCTATCTTTAATAAAAATAAAATCGTGTCCATTGAATGGTGGACCGATGCATTTCTTGTATATATCAGTATTTATCTAGAAGCCAATCCAACTCGCTCATATGAGCTTCTGAAATATGGGCAATTAATTCGATCTGCTGCCTCTTGGTATTATGGATATGGTTGGAGAGATTATGATATCGAATTTCGATATCGCATGCATAGAAAAGGCGGGTTGTGGTCATTAATAGATGAGGAATTGTGGCTCCTTTATGTAATAGGTGGGGGATCTCCGCGAAATATGCGGATATAAGACCGCCCCCAAACCCAATAGGGATTGTGGGCAACCAAGCGGGAATGGGCCACACCCCGGGGGTCGAGCATAAAAAAGTTTATACTCAATATGAATAAGGGAAGGGCGCCATCTTGGGCATACAACTTTCGTGGCGGAGAATGCTATGAATTATTGCGTTAGGGTAAGAATTGGCTCCAACAAAATAGTGCACTATGTGGATGACTTCTTATGCGTGGGTTCAATACAAAATGAAGAATTAACACTTAAACAAGTTGTTGATACATTAATATTAGTGTGCAAAGAACTAGGCGTCCCCCTAGCCAAAGAAAAATCAGAAGGGCCTACTACTAGATTGACATTTCTTGGCTTAGAGCTTGACTCAGTACTAATGCAAGTACGTGTACCACAAGAAAAACTGGTGGAAATAAGAATGAAAATCGGTAGGGCGCTAGCTCATAAATCAGCCACCGTTAAAGAGATTCAATCTTTGATTGGCTCCTTGAATTTCATTGCAGAGCTATACGACCGGGCAGAGCATTTTTATGACGGTTAATAGACTTAACAAAAGGAAAAAATGTGAAAAGTACCATTATACTGTTGAATGAGGGGCCCAAGCTGACCTAACCACATGGCTCGAATTCCTGAACCACTATAATGGCATATCAGTCATCCCCCAGGAAGGGTGGGGAGGAGATAACGACCACGTTCTGTACACTGATGCTAGCGGGGAAATTGGTTTCGGAGCCTATTTTGAAGGTAAGTGGTTTAATAACAAGTGGTCGTCGCGCGAAATTATCGATGGTACGTCAATAGCATGGAAAGAAATGATACCCATTCTACTCTCCGTCGCTGCATGAGGGGAGGAATTTTAGAATAGGAGAATAGTCCTGTATATAGACAATATGTCAGTGAAGTTTGTAATAAATAAGCAGATATTATTATGTCTGAAAATAATGGAGTTATTATGTAAATTTGTGTTGATCTGCTTAAAGAAAAACATTGTCTATAAAGCAGTTTATGTATATATGCTTGACAATGGTGTTGCTGACTCCCTTTCATGATTTTAGATGGGGCGATTTCGCAAATTAGCACTAGGAGCACGAGACCAATTAAGTCGTATATCTATGGGAATAGTGCTGATTTAGCAATAGAAATATGTAGACTACTAGGGTAGTCTTTAGCAGAGGATTATAGTGGGCATATTAGAGTGTTGTAGATTTATTTCAAGAATTTCGATTGAAGAGATAACTGAATATATTATGGCCTGCAATAACTATATAGGTTATGGCATTCATCGCACACCTCACAAATCATCATCAATCATTATAAAGCATGTCGCAGCGTTATCATATTTATACAATATGTACAGCTGGGCGGACCCAACTAAATATTTCTTATTTAAGAAAATGCAGGAAGGGAGCAGGCGCGATAGATTTATGGTAGACAGTAGAAGACCTATAATTTGGGAATTTTTAGAGATAATTATACCAATATTATACTTTGTATGCTATTCTAACTACGAATTAATGATGTTTTACGCATCATATTTATTAGCATTTTTGGGGTTTTTTGAGAGTGGGAGAATTTATGATTTAAAGGAAGGGCGATGATTTAAATAAGGTCATAGTGAGGGATGATATTAAATTTTGCAGTGGCCCTAAGGGAGGCTTGCTAGTACGTATTAGGTTTT
This sequence comes from Paracentrotus lividus, assembly GCA_940671915.1. Classification (NCBI taxonomy): domain Eukaryota; kingdom Metazoa; phylum Echinodermata; class Echinoidea; order Camarodonta; family Echinidae; genus Paracentrotus; species Paracentrotus lividus. The sequence continues at coordinate 237,949 of CALNVZ010000008.1, forward strand.
TAAAAACCGATTAATACGGGCAAGGAACCATGATTAATATTGGTGGCAATGGGATAGATGAAAAGTGCCCAGGGAAAGCCATGAAAGCATACCTCCGTGTAAGACCTAATATAGATGGTCTGTTATTCTGTCATTGTGATGGGGCCCCTGTAATTAGGTATTAATTTAGTTCAGATTTGAAGAAAACTTTATAGTATAATGGGTATAGTGGTGGCCAGTATGGCATATACTCCTTTCGAATCGGAGCGGCAATTATAGCGGCCTTGAAAGGCGTTCCCCCAGGATAGATGATGGCAATGGGAAGGTGGCGCAGCTTTGTATATATGCGTTATATCCGCTAAATATCAGGTGCAACTTAAAATTGATAGGAATAAATGTTATTATAAACATAATAATAACAATAATAAGGATAATAATAATGATAATTTTATATAGAGCATAATAATAATATTATAATAATAATAATTAATATTGTCGTAACCCCCATCGTTGCTAGGTTTTACATGTAACACAGAGGAACGATTATTCCTTCCTTTTTCTTTTAATGGAAACCT